>PVIJ01004466.1:36174-117412 GCA_004024925.1 Scalopus aquaticus
AAATCTTTAAAAAAAAAAAAAAAAAAAAAAAAAGGTAAGAAGACCTGTAGTCCAAACAAAAATTTAGAAAAATTTATTGGATAATTAAGATAGGCTAAAATTTGAAATAGAATGTGAAACTGAGGGGATAATTCTGATTGATAAGGCATTCACCATCTCAACTGACCTGAATTTGTTTCTTAATTTTCTTGTTTGAAGCTGAGATATTTTTTAGTCTTACAGATCTATTTATTACTGAAAGATATGAATGCACATTACTAAGGCTTGCCATCATGAAAGGATTATTGTCAAAAATATTCTTCTGTTACAAAATTATTAGTATACCGTTGTACAAATAATCGTGCAAATAAAATAAAGCTGTATGTGATATTGAACTTCAGGGCTATTTCTTGCATTTCATTATTATTCCAAAAATGTACTTGCAAGCTAAAGTATTTTTCTTTAAAATTATATATTCTTATGTATGCTTTATTTTTAGTCCTCACATCTGTATATTTTGTGTGTATATATGTATCATATTTATAATATATAATACACAGACATTAGGGCTATAATATATGTATTTATGGATTTATGTGTATACTTACATGTAAATATAATAGTATACAGTATATGGGTCCAAGTATATAACATTTTAAAGGTTTTTAATAAAAAGCAACAAGTTCAATTCAAAAAAAAAAAAAAATTAAGAGAGTGTGGTTTAATGTCAGGATATATAAAGCCGCATATATATGAACAACTAATCTTTGACAAAGGAGCAAAGAAAATGCAGTGGAACAAGGACAGTCTATTCAATAAATGGTGCTGGGAAAACTGGACAGCCACATGCAAAAAAATGAAGCTAGACTACTGCCTCACACCCTGCACAAAAACCAACTCAAAATGGATAAAAGACCTAGATGTAAGAGCTGAAACCATAAAATTTATAGAAGAAAATATAGGCAAAAACCTACACGACATACATTTCAGCAAAATCTTGAAAGACACATCCCTCAAAGCGAAGGAAGTGAAAGACAAGATAAACAGGTGGGATTACATCAAAATAAAAAAGCTTCTGTACAGCAAAAGAGACATTAACCAAAACTAACAGACACCCTACCAACTGGGAAAAGATCTGCACACAATACATCCGATAAAGGACTGATAAACCAACAAGTGAAATTAACTGTAAAAGATACAAGAAAGAGACTTATGCATATATAAATACTTAAAATATAATTTATAATAAAGGAAGCACTGTAGAGGAGTGTGGGAAAGTCAGACTGTTGAGTAAATGGCCATAAATTAGCTGGATAAAATATGTGATAAACTAACTTACCCTGCCCCAATTTCATATCATATATAAATATGAAATGTTACCTAAATATAAATATAAAATACAAAATTAAACATTTTCAATATCTAATATGAAAGAGTATCTTTGTGACCTTGAAGTAGAAGAAAAATGTAAACAGGACAAAAGGAGCACAATACAAAAAAATTTAAAAATTGGACTACATAAAAATTCTTTGAACGATATCAAGTAAAAAAGCAAACCAATGCACAGGAGAAGTAACACACATACCTGAGTAATACATAAAGAACTTCTATAAGTGAAAAAGGGAAAGCTAGACAATCCCAAAGGAAAATAAGCAAGATTGCCACAGGTAATTTATAAAGAAGATATCCCAGTGGGTGATAAATAATAAAAATACCATCAATCTTAGGGGTAATCAAGGAAATGCAAGCTTAAATCACAAAGACACTACTAATAACACACAAACAACTAAAATTTTAAAAAAACAAGTGTTTTTTATTGTTGGTGAGATTATAAACTGAAAGAACCACTTTGGGAAAGTGTGAAATTAGCTACAATTGATCATACACTCACACTACTATAGGAATTCTTTCCTGAGGTATATTTTCAAGGAATATATGTGCACAAGTGCAGCAAAAGATATCTACAAATAAGCATATTATTTATATACACTTCAAATTGGGAAAAAATCAAGTTTATCAATTTTAAAATGAATTACAAATTGTGTAATATTCAAACATTAGAATACCACACATAGGGGCCTCCCTGGTGGCGCAGCGGTTGAGCGCTGAGCTGTGGAGCTGTTGGCAGCTCACGATGCGAGTTCTACGCCCAGCGGGGGAGAATCCCACATGGTGCGGCAGACCTCTCCTGCCTTGCCCGCTGCTCCCCTCAGCAGTGTATTTCTGATCTGCCTGTTCTGCTCCCCACTCTGTCTCTGGTGAGCCCTCTCGCCGCCCCACGCCTCTGGCCTGTACCCCAGCTTGTATGTATAAATAAATAAATCTTAAAAAAAAAAAGAATACCACACATAAATGAAAATGAGCTACCTATATCTATATGAACAACATAAATAAATGTCACAAACAGAACAGGGAGCAAAAGAAGCCAGAAAAAATGAAGTACTTATTGTATGCTTTGATTTATATGTAGTTCTAAAAAAGAAAAAAATATTGTATAATAATCAGAGATTTCATTTCAATGAAAAAACTATAAATCTTATACATACAGTATGGAATTCAAAGAGTGCTTATTTTAGGAGATGGGAAGGTGATCTGGAGTTTAGTTAAATCATTAAGCAGACATGATTTCCAGGTTGCTCATTTTGCATTTTACAAAAATTCATTGAGTTGTATATTTTTTCTGTACTCCTGAACAAAATATATTTTAAATATAACAATACAAATCCTTTATATTTGCACTCAAATATATTTTATTTCAAATGTTTTGAAAGTTTTATAAGAATAAGACACATACAATACTATTTTCTCATTCCTGTAGCCAGATAGAACATGAGATCTTTAGGATCCCATCTTTAGATATCCCTAACTTGCAAAATACTGAATCAAAGTGAAAGTGAAATAGGATTTTATACTAGAAAAAAAAAAGATACATTTACCAAAATGACTGGAACTTTAATTACAAATTGCACATGGTTTCCAATAAAGTCTTCCTGCAGAAGACAAGGCTATAATCACTCTCAGTACTATACAGTGTCCCCATTGTGCTATTAGACAGGATGGTAATTAACATGGTCACAACTATAACTGTCAAGCATGAAAGCAATGCTGAGTGTGTTTCTGCCCCAGCTGCTATCAGCATGGGGTAGAAGAATTGAAAATTTTGCCAAGAAATCAATCTCTTCCATCAAAACTGAGCCAACTCTGAGCGATAATTCAGTAGATTTAGAAGAAGAACGGCAACTACAATAAACTGCTACCTAGAAATTTAAAACAAAAGGCTCTAGTCCATATTTTACCTACAGTTAGGTACAGGTGTTTACAGTGCCTGCCAAGAATATGGTATAAAATGTTTCAAGAAGCAGGAAAGGAAATTAGTTTTAGGAAAGCAACTGATACTGTCTTTCCCCATTGCTATCCATTCTAGATTCCCCTCACCATCCCCTACAAACTCCATATTGATGAGCTGTGATAACAAAATACCATCTGCTAGGTGATTCAAGCAATGGCTATTTACTTCTCAGAGTTCTGGAGACTAGGTAGTAGATCAATGTTCGGACTGATTCAGCTTATTGTAAGGACTCTATCCTGGCTTGCAGATAAGTCACGTTCTTACTTTGTCATCTCATAGGAGAGAGAGGTCTGGAGTCTCCTCTTCTTATAAGAGTACTAATCCCAATGTGAGGACCCCATTCTCATGAAAGCATTTAAATCTAATTATTACCCAAAGGCCTTCTCTCCCAATACCTTCATTTTGATGGTTAGGGTTTCAACATACAAATTTGAGGGAGGAATGAGGGGACACAGTTTAGTTCATAGTAGTGGTTTGCCTGATGGCACAAAATATTAATACCTACTCATGTCTGAGATCCTTGACCCAGGGTGACTAAGCCCTTCTGAAGCTGAGTGTTAAGTCCTTTTACAGTCACAAGTGGGCAAGAAATACTCAAGACACACTCAAATAGATGACTTGATTTCACACAGGATCCTCTATTTAAATGTTTCCTTGTTCTTAAAAACCTTTCATTTAAATAGCAGCATCAAAGTTTCTACACTTCTAATTTTGTTAGATGTGTTATGTACTTTCAAACACCATAACTCTAAAAAGCAACAAGGTAGGAAATCTGCAGTGAATATGAAAAACCACAATTGTAGCTTCCTGAGAAATGCAGTGTTCAAGCAAGTTACAAGCAAACAAATGATAATAAATATATGAGAGAAACAGTCCCGCTAAAACCATATGTTCATTAAAATGGTATAACACCATTTCTGACTACCAATTTGACAACCATCATAAAAATGTTTATATTTTTTGTTCAAAGGACATAATAAACTGGCTAGAAGAAATATAAGATGTGATAAGCTTTATAGAGTAATTTGGCTACATAAATCAAGAGCCTAGAATCATTTATATTCTTTGATACAGTAATTCCACCTCTATCCATTTACAAAAAGGAATAATTGGACAAGCACAAATGATAGTTATTACAGACAACTGCTAATTTTAAATTGCTAAAATTGTAAATTTTTACTAAGATAAGTGTTCTAACTTAAGTTACAAAAATAAATCTAGGGGCCTTCCTGGTGGCACAACGGGTTAAGTCTCAGCCTATGAAGCTATCCACAGTCACTGCAGCACGAGTTCGATCCCCAGCCAGGGAGTTTCCCACATGGCTCAGCAGACCTCTCCTGCCTCGCCGGCTGCTCCTCTCAGCAGTGTACTTCAGTAGATCCACCTGTTCTGCTCTCCACTCTGTCTCTGGTGAATCCTCTCACCACCTCACACCCCTCTGCCCTACACACCAGTTCTTGTATGCATTAATAAATACATCTTAAAAAAAATAAATCTAAAGGAACTATGTTGAATGAAATGTTGTACAATCCAAAAATCAATTTTTCTAAGACTTTATGATAATAATACTCAAACTTCAATATCAAGTGAAAAAGCAAGACAAAATAAAGCAAAGCATAAAAAATAAAATAAAATAAAATAAACTACACACACATTTTGGCCAGTTTTGTGTGAGAGAGTTCTCTCTATCTTGAAGAGATAGAAGAGACTAACTGTACTTACTGCAGAGTTGAGGATGCCAGAAGGAAGAGTGGGGAGCAAAGGGTGGTAAGAGCTAGACTATGGTGGAAGACTGTGGGTGCTTTGGTGGTGGTTACATACCTCTGAAGAGGTATGAATCTAGCCTTAAATCATATGGGGCACTGTAAAACAATACCACCTTAATAAAAAACAATACAATTTTTTAAAAAACATAATAAAAGAATCACCTACTGGATCAAAATACACATATACAAATGTCTCTGAAGGGGCAGAAGGTGGCCTTTGCCACCAAATGCCACTAGGAAGGAAGGAAACCCCCTCATAACTTCTAAAAACAGAATTTGCAACTTAGTTGAAAATAACGGTTACAACAGATAATTTAATTATTTGTTCACCAATCTTCTGAGGTATGACCAAAGATTAGTCCTACTATATAGTTCTGCTAACTATAGTTCAGTGTCTCTATGAGACACCAGGTAGGAAGTAAAAGATCTGTGGTTTTCAGTATAGGCTTCTTTAAAACTAGAGGACAACTTAGTGTCAGTTCTAAGTAATATAAGTACAAGATCCTTCTAAATAATTCTCATTCCTCTTTTTTGTTTTGAATCATTCCAGTTTGACTCAACCAACCTCAATTTGATAGCAATTTTTTAGTGACTTTCAGTATCACGTGTTTCCAAAGCTTTCAAGTTAGCCTTTAAAAAAAAGTAACTACATCTTTTATCGTTCATTAATTAACAGAAATTTAATTTCTGTTTGAATCACCCTTTACCAAAATATTAAAAGTGTGATATTAGCTAGCAGTCTGGTCAGACAGAGAAAAAGGCAAAATTAGAGGAAGGAGCATTTGCAATTTATTGTATTTGGTGATAAAATGGATAGGAAAAATACCAAGACAAAACATATCTCCAAATAGACAAGAAAATACGAAAAGCAGTCCTCCCTGGTGGCACAAGGGGTTAAGTCCCAGCAGTATAAAGCTATCCAGAGTCACAGCAGCATGAGTTAGATCCCCAGCCAGGGAGCTTCCCATATGGTGCAGCAGACCTCTCCTGTCTCTCCCGCTGCTCCCCGCAGCAGTGTATTTTAGTAGATCTGCCTGTTCTGCTTCCCACCCTGTCTCTGGTGAATCCCCTCACCTCTCACACCTCTGGCCTACACCCCAGCTGTTGTATGCATAAATAAATAAATTTTTAAAATAAAAGAAAAAGTAAATCAAGATTATAAAAACAAAACAAACGAACAAAAAAGCACCAAAAGCCACTATGGAGCTAAAACTTAATACATGATTGATTCTGGAAAGTATAAATTAATGCTACAATATTGAGATTCACAGTATTGTAGTATCATTTCATATTTACTGTGAAGACCACAAAGAGAATACTCATATATAATGTTGACTGTGGAAATTTTGTCATCATTGTAAAAGAATTCTCTGTGAAAATTTAGAGTCATCAGTGCTTACAGTTTTCATCATTAACTTATAAGTAAACTGTCTTCCAAGACAAGTGAATGAATAAGGATATAATTCAGGAAAACTGCTGTTTCTTGGGACACGATGTTTTGCTTTTCCTTATATTATTTCCAATAATATCAAAAATTATCTCAACATCACACAAAGTAGGCATTTAAAAACATCACATTCCCTCTACTTGTAGCATCTTCGCTGTTCCACAGGCTACAGGACCTTTAATAGCTACATGGAGTGAAAAGCCAAGCAGAGGATAAAAGAAGTAGATAGAAGGGATGGAATGAAATCCTCACAAAGAAGCCTGACTGAATTCATTTTATTATTCAAAGATCCAAAAAAGAACATGTGTCTGTCCTTCACTGATTGAGATGAAAACGCCCAATTTAGGCTAACTGTAACTTATACAATCAATCAGGCATTCAAATAGCATACAGGTGCACAGTAAGCACTGATGACTCTAAATTTTCAGAGAATTCTCTTACAATGATGAGAAAATTTCCACAGTCAACATTATATTTGAGTATTCTCTTTGTGGTTTTCATAGTAAATATGGTTGGGGCAAAATTCTCTGAGGGTCTGTCACATTGCTGTATTTTTTTAAGCAAACTTACTGACAGATATTTTTCTAAACTACCTTTTGAATGATGGTCAAACATCAAACGGCCATGGAAGAGAGATATATTTTCCTAAAGCAGAGGGAAGATTTGCTTACAATCTAGTATAATAAAAGTAATAACTCCCTTTAGGGCAAACATTGTATAGGTCTGCTTGCAATCATCTTACAAAAGATAGGAGTTTGCTAAGTTTAGGGTCTTTCAATTGTGATGCAAATACATTGTGTGCACATTCACCTAGGTCCATATACATTGTTCCTTTGAGGAATAGGGCAAAGTGGTCAGATGTAAGCTTAAACTCATGCTGTCTGCCATGCTAAGAATAATAAAACCCTTTGTATCTGACCCAAGAGTTTTATGTCTTCTATTGCTATCCATGAAACTGACAGGCTAATTTATTAGTTTACAAATAGGATAAAATCTCAGACCTTTTACAATTCTTGATAAACTTTAGAATTTAAACTCAGTATTTCAACACATATGGTCCCATCTGCCTTTAGACAGTACTCTGCATTGATAATACCTCTCTTTATTGCCAGGTGAGCAATAAAAATACTTTGATTAAGAAGTTTCCTAATTTTCCCAGAGGTAAATTACCTAGAATACAACCTTCAAGGACTCTGGTCATTCCCAAAATATGGCTAGTTCGACAGTCAAATATAAGAACTCTGATGGAATTTTTTTGTTTCTGATTTTATTTTCCAGCAAGAGACTTAGACTTCTGAGGAATTATCTGTTCACTTCGAGAACTTTGTAAACTTTTAAATCTTTAGCATTCTGAGAGAAGAACTGGCAAAAAGAAGGGTAATTTGGTCATCCTATTGTGTCAAAGGCAAAGGGAGGTAATGACACCTGGTCTCACTCCACGGAAAACTCTTGATTCCAGTTCAGTTCCCTGAGAGGCTGTGTATGGTTTGGTAAAAAAGTACATTGTTCATGCCAAGGCACACATCTACTAATAAGATATAAAAGATCAATTTGATAACCTTTAACTATCATTTCCTAATGATATTTTCATTGAGGAAATTAGTTGAACCTAGTTTATCAATTCCAGGCAATTAAAAGTGCTATAGGTACATCAAAAAGCACTGATGGCTATAATTTTTTTAGAATCCCCTATCAGAAGACTTCAGAAATCTCTGAAGTGATTCACCTTGAGCCATAAATGTTTCACCTATATTCCTTCTACAGCATTCTAATTCATCTTCCTGACTTCACCACTACTATCCAGCGTCTACATTGTACAGATGACCAGAGTAATTTTAAGCATTTATAGTGTCATGAAACATCCTATAACCAAAATGATTATTTTGGTACCTATTCTGTAACTCTAAAGTGCCTTATTATCAGTAAACCTCCATAACATGTTAAATCCATTTAGCTACTTTAGCATACATTTGGAGCACACAGAGAAAGGAATATTGCTCAAGGATAAACACTCTATAAGTATTGCACTGAGCTTTTATTGTAGCTGAAGTGAGCATTTGTTCACACCTGCTTTCAAAACATTACAAGGTGTTCTCTCATTAAAATGTGTGAGCCCCAACTGCACATTTATCTAGATGTTGATCAAATCCCAAATTATATTTTAACTAAAATTTGAAATTTTCCACAATTAGTTCACCTCCATGAGGAAATAGTACATTTCTATTTAACCAAGTTTTTCTCGAGCTCCACATCTTGAATTCTTCTGTTAGCCATTTCAAATATCAAATATGAGTTTGGCACTTAACCAACAACTCAGAAAAGCTGTACTCCAAGTACCTATCAAAGTGTATAATCACAAAATAACTGCTGATCAGTAACTATCACACATTAGACCAAATGAAACTATCTATGGATGACTGTCTGAGGAACATGTGGTCCATTCATTCATCTACTTTAAAGCATCTCCCTGGATTGAGTCTGAGCATCACATAACCCTGAAAATTTTGACTTGCACATATACTTATTTTGAGAAGAATGTCATTTGGTATCAGATTGTTTATTATACCTTA
The DNA here is from genome assembly GCA_004024925.1 of Scalopus aquaticus. Taxonomy (NCBI): domain Eukaryota; kingdom Metazoa; phylum Chordata; class Mammalia; order Eulipotyphla; family Talpidae; genus Scalopus; species Scalopus aquaticus. The sequence continues at coordinate 45,286 of PVIJ01004466.1, forward strand.
ATTTTTAAATAATGAATTATATTTCAGTAATAATGACAGCTTATTATTATGTGGTGATATGTCCCAAGGACTATTTTAAGACTCAAGTGCATAAGATTTCATTTCATCCTCTTTCTCTCTCTCTCACACACACACACACACACACACACACACACACACACACACACACACACATTAACTACATTGTTTTAAATATTTTAAATGAGGAAGGTGTGTCATGAAGAGATTGAGTAATTTACCCATGATAATTCAAATTGTAATTGGTGGTAAGGAAATTTGAACTCAATTTTCAGATTCTTAATCATCATAGAAACTACTACTTCTAGAAGGAAGAGTTACATCATCTCAGTAATAAGAAATTTTATTCTCCTTTGGAGTTAGAAAGTCTTAATTTTCTAGACATTAAGTTGTATGAATGACTATTTGTTCATTTTTACATTGTTACTTAAAAGACTGAACTCACAGTCACTCATATTTGACCAATGCTATAAATGACCAATATTATAAATTGACACTTTGCATATTGAAATTCTCAAAGTCCATGTTAAATTTAAATATATCTATAAATATTATTTTTATATATTTAAAAATACAAATATATAGATATATACATACATACACACACACACACACACACACACACACACACACACACACATTATGAGAGAAAGACAGAGAAGCCTGAGTAGCTTTACAAAGACATTTAGCAATTTGGTGATAGTCAGGGAATCTAAATTGCTGGCCTCCAACTACTCTTTCTGTTTTTCTGTACCATATTACTTCCAAATGGAGAAAAGGAAATAAATTAAGACTAACCATGCCTCTAAAGTGCTGAGTAAACACCAGAGGCCACAATAATGGGATATTATGTGGTTAATTATAAGAAATTAGGATCATTAGCTGCAACTCTATAGACTCACATGTGTGTACTTTCATACAAGAAAAGGAAAGAAAAAGGGAGGGAAGGAGGAGGAACAGAGGGAAAAATTATTAAATCATCTGTTAAATTTAAAATATTATGTCTCTTCTTACCTCATATTGTAGTTAGGATGAATTGAATCATTTAAAATGATTTCTGCTCAGTCCCTCTACTAAGAAGATTTCTTTACTTTATGTTAAAGTAGCCATGGTTCATGCTCTGTAAATCTATAGTTTCTGCCACTGGAATTGAACAAGGCGTGAGTACCTGATGCAAAGGTAGCCAATCCATAAGTTAATACATGACTCATGGCAGGTGAAATAATAAATTTTGCTCATCAGATTTGTCCCCCTCAGTCAATGGAACAGAGGATACTGGGAGACTATACCGGTTAGCAATGGATTTAAAAGTGAAATGTATCAGGTGGCTACATCAGAATAAAGCAAGCTGTACATAGATCAAAGTAAGGTGTTAGGTTAGTAGGTAGGCATGGGACTTTACTTTTGATGAAATGATTTTGGAGTCCAGTTGTATTTGTTCAGTTCTGATCAAATATGAAAGTTATTGTTAGATTTATATATACACCCTCCCTCTCCTTATCTCAAAAGGGGCCAAGGAAAAGCAAACATACATATATGACACAAAGAAGAAAGAGAGACAGAGAGAGACAGACAGATATGAAGTCAGAAAATAGAAGTTATTTCAGATTATATCAAGACTTTGAATTTTGTTAGTTCTCTGAACTAAGTAGCAAACACAGAAGTAGAAATTTATAATCTTTCTGGAAAATTCTGATTCACTAGATGTGAGATTGTGTGTTAAGCCATAAACTTATATGTGCAACTCACTGTGAATTAGTTTATCAGACAATTATTTTTTGAAGAACTGGTAGTTAATGGAAATTTAATCAAGAGTGAGTACAGAATAAGATTTGTAGGTGAGACTCCACAGCAGACCACAATGCAGCAGAAAAATGTATAAGAATACTATGCATACATCGAGGAGGCCTCCAGAAGAGATAAGGAAAGAGGAGTGAATTCAAGATACTAATATGAAAGAATAGGAACAATGAGCCCCAATGCTGTTAGCATCGTTCTCCAACTTGTGTCTGTTTCTCTCTATATCTTCCTCATTCCTGACTCTTCCCACAGACAAATGTCATCACCTTCACAGACCATATAATGAAACAACCAATAAACCATGGGTTGCCGATGGGTTCATATTATGATCATGGAACCAAGGATAAATTAACTCTAGTTTTCATGCAAATTCCTGAGAATAAACTGAATAGCTCAAACATAGGTCAATGTGTCATAGCTGACCCAACCATGAAAAAAAGAGGATAAAATTTTATAGCAATACTATAGCAACTCCCACTGAAGTCACGTAGGACTAGGAATATTTTCCAGAGAAGAGATTTTTTTAACCAGTAACACAATAGTTATATATAGGACATATCAATAATATAGCTAAGAAATATATTGTGAGCATATACTCATCCTGTTCTCTATCTCCAAAGCATTATTTTAGGCAATCACTTTGCTCATTCTATACTCACTATGATAGCTTCCATTGGTTTCATTTAAATGATGTGTAATATAAGGAGGCTGCTAATATTATTTGGAGTAATTGATCATTCCTATTTTATATTGATGGCAAAGTCAAGAAGAAACCCTGTCAGCAACAATTCAGCAGTTTTTATGAACAATTGTCATCAGGCAGCCATTTTCTTTTTAAATCTTTCCAAACAAAAAAGCAGAGAAAATAAAATAATAGGAGTATAAAATAAGGAAATAAAATAATAAGAAATGTCAAATAAAATAACAAGGAAAATAATAAAAGTAAAAAATTAAACAATAGTCAATATATCATCTCCTTTCCCACTCATTTCCATGGTCTCAAAAGGTGACTTAATCATTTCTCCTTTATATCTCAGTTTCTCAGAAATCCTGATCTTAGCTGAAGCTTTAATGTCTGACCTTGTGCCTCAGACTTTTGCAATATATTTTTATAAAAGACAGTTTCTCTCTAAAAGGGATCTTAATACCTGTTTTTAATATTACTTATGATTGTGGAAGATTAGTAAACTTAATTATCAAACACTAAAGCAACCACAGTCATAATTAGATTATTTTAAAAATAACAAAAACATGGCAGAATTTTCAGGAACAATTAATTGCTAGGGTGAAAACACTATGAATTCAAAATTATGTATGAAGTGATTGCAGCTACTTAAAATTGACAAGGGCACATAAGAACAATAATATCTTAGAGGGAAAAAAACAGTAAACAATGGTTTAAAAGATGGAATTTTGAGTGAATAAAAGCAAAATTGCTGCTTTTATTATTATTTCTCTGTATAATAAATACATTTAAATGAAAATATTGTGGAAGAGGAGTTACAAAAGAAACAGAGTAAGTCATTTGCCCAGAGCCTGAGAACCCATGGATAATTTAGATTAAGAGATCCTCAGGGTAACTTGAGATCACCTACCCTGACCCTTCCGACCACACACCCACACATTTGCTGCAGTGCTGTAAAATATCTTTTAATAGTATATTTAGACCATCATCTGAAGGAACAGAAACTTTGCTACTCATCATCTACACATCCACACTTTTTTCCAGACCTTGAAAGGATTAATTCCTCCAGCCATACCCATTATGGTTTCTAAATATGTAACTGCTATTAGCAATGATATTATAATGATCCCTACTGATGGCAAAATGGGTGTAATTGAAATGCTATCGATTAAAACAGTCACTTGTTTATGAAAACACTAATAGAGACAGAAAGGCATCTGCAAACAAAGAGGCAAGGGTAGATAAAAACCTAGCTATACCAGAAGTCAAGCCAGGGTTAACACTAGCAGGTGGTCTGGATAGTACACCTTTGCAGCAGTATGATTCAGCAGGGGGTGAATTAAGTGAATCTGAGACACTTTGGACTCCAGATTTCAGAAAAAGCTACCAGATGCTCTGCCAGAGAAGCAACTCTTCTCTCCCTGACAAACTGACACTTTAGGGAAGCTCTGAACAACTGCAGTCACTTGCCATGGCTGGTTTCCAAAACTTCACACTTTCATTGCCAACTGAATCACATGTTTTATATTATTGTAATGTGAATTCCCCTCAAAAAAATGAAACTGTGATTACACATGATGGTTTGAGTAGTACGTAAAACCTTTCTACTCTAATAGAAAAGTTAGCAATTTTGGACCTCTGTGGTGGTGCAATGGGTTAAGCACAGCACTAAGAAGCTATCCAGAGCCACTGCAGCATGAGTTTGATCCCCAGCCAGGGAGATTCCCACATGGCGCAGCAGACCTCCCCTGCCTCGCCTGCTGCTCCCCTCAGCAGTGTACTTCAGTCGATCTGCCTGTTCTGCTCCCCACTCTGTCTCTGGTGTATCCCCTCACCATCCCACATCTCTGGCCTACACTCCAGTTTGTATGCATAAATAAATAAATCTTTAAAAAAAAAAGAAAGAAAAGTTAGCAATTTTGAGATTCAGACCCTATATTATAGCAGTCCTTGGCTCTGGAAAGCTTGAAATCTTGTGCATTATGTAAACTAAAAAACAATAAACCAAAGCTCAAAATTCTCCAGAAAAGCTGTTAGGGAGCATATTTCCCTAAAACCCCTATCACATGCTAGTTCTCACATCTCATCAAAACTTAACCTAAGTTTTGTTCTCAGTCATTCCCCTTCTAATTGTTTATTCTTTTAAAACCTTGAGCCATTAGTCTCCCCTTGAATGCCATTTTTCTGACTTAATAAAACACTATTTAGAAAAATGTATAATGATATTGAGCAATTAATTCTCCACATTAAGGCTGATAGTGGTTGAAAGCTTTGAAATCCTAAGATTTAGAACATTAATATTCCTGAATTATAGCCTTTTCCAATAAAACATCATTTTCATGTATTTAGAGAAGTCAATTTTATTTCTTAAGTTCCAGTTTAATACTTAATAGTATACAAAAGAAGGTCCCTTTACAAAAGTTAAACTAAACAAATCTTGTATACACTTGTATAACATGAAAACTAGAATTTAAACACTGTCTCTTTAAGCTTATATCTGATGCAACTGTTTGTCTCCATCTTTTTAAAAACTTTATCTTACTTTATTTTTGCCATTTCTCTTTTGAAAAACAGATAATGGAGAAATGGTAGGGGGGAGGAGAAAGGATGCAAGCCTGCACTAACTGAGCAGAGAAGCAGAACCAAAATAACTTCAGCTATTGTATTCTTCATAGTCAAAGGCCCTCCAGCAAGGTGATTTAGCTTCAGGCTAGGAACAATTTATATCTAATGCTGTAGCAGCTTCTCTTATTTTAACTAAGTGGTATTGGGGGTGTGGGATGGACACTACCTATTTCGAACATTCTTGGGCAGTATTACAGAGTTTAGGTTAAATGTACCTAGGAACCCAACACTAATCCTCATTTAGCATACTGAACAAAGAGGAAGAAAATGTAGATTTTTTTATAGCTTCACATGCTTCTCCTTTTTGCCTGCGATTTTTTTTAATAGCTCTCAAGTTATTTTTAAATTCTAAAACAATGCCAAAATCCTGACCCACCTTTTCAATGAACAATGAACACTTTAATTTTCAATAACAAGTCATTGAATTTATTTGGAACATTGCTTTTAATATAAATTAAGTTTTTTTTTTTTTTTTGATGTCAGGCTATAAAAGTATCTATGATACAGTCAACTCTCCAGTTTGGGAGACTGGAAGCCTTCAGTAGTTGGGACAGTTATTCTACAACCATTCATCTTTTCTAGTTGTTAATAATGTAACCCTTAAGTATTACCTTGCACCTGAAGCAATCTGAAGCAATTTGGGGGCAAGAAGCAACAATTACCATGACTGGTTAAAATAACTTCCAGGATATGAAATATGAACATCCTACCCCCATCTCCCCAAACTGTATTGCTGGTATCTAATTCTCTGGGGGAAAAAAGGTAGAGGAAAAAAAAATTGTATGTAAAAATTTTTCAATAAATAAGTGGATAATCCAAAATCACATAAACAATTATATTTACCTGGGCGATATTTCACCAATTTGCTTTGGGAAATAATTTGCTTTTTAAATTCTGAAAATATTATTGTTTCTTCTATAATTGAGGTAAAATATACATAACACTAAATTTACCATTTTACATGTGCATTTTGGTGGTATTACGTATATTCACAAATTGGAATAACATCACCACAACCCATTTCCAGAACTTTGAATTCTCTACCAATTAATATAAACTCCCTTCTTCCCTCTCCCCAGTCTGTGGTATTATCTGTTATACATTCTGCCTCTATGAATTTGCTAGTTCTAAGTACTTCACATAAGTGGAATAATACAATATTTGCATGTGCCTGGCTTATTTCAAATTGCATGTTATTCAGGCTCGTCCATGCTGTAGCATGCATCAGAACTCCATTCCTTTTTTAAACTAAATCATATTCCATTGTATGTGTGTGTGTGTGTGTGTATATATATATATATATATATATATATATACATATATATGTGTGTGTGTATATATATATATATACACACAAGCATGTATTCCACTGTACATGTGTACATGTTTTGTTTATACATTCATTTGCTCCAATTTTTGGCTATTGTGAATAACATTGCTTTGAACATTGGTGTACTCATATCTGTTTGGATTCCTACTTTCATTTCTCTGGGGTACATACATAGAACTGGAATTACTGAATCAATAGTAATTCCATGTTTAACTTCATGAGGAATTGTCATTTTTTTAATTAATATTTCTTATTGAGGCAACTTTAAAACATTATATACATTGTTGACTACAGTTTATAATTCACATCTATAAACTCTACATCATGATGATCACCAAAAGTTTAGTTTCCAGCCATGACTACACAGTTGGTTACCTTTACCCATTTCACCCATGCCCTCAATGCTTTCCCTTCATTCTGTTCTTTATATCTAAGTGTTTGTTTTTGTTTATTTTGTTTATTCATTTGCTTTATTTCTTTATATTCCACATGCGTGAAATGTGACATTTTGTTTTTCATAGTGACTATTCCAGTTTACATTCCTATCAGCAATGCACGTAAGTTCCAATTTCAGAAGATGAATTCTCACTCTCACTCTCACATGTGTGCACTCTTGCTCTCTCTCCCTCTACCTCTCTCTCTCTCTCTCTCTCTCTCTCTCTCTCTCTCTCTTTCACACACACACACACACACACCACTATGGCAAGCATTTATTTAACAAATTATCAGCAAGATGCCAGGATGAACCAAGGACAAATAGGACACTGTCAAACATTCTTTGAACAAAAATATTTGAACAAACAGTAAGTCCTGATAATACAGAGTGGAAGTTGGGTAAACTGAAATTAAAATTTCATGTTAATTGATTTGTACAAAAAAAATGTATTGGTTATCTGCCCAAACTGCATTTATAGGATTTGTTTTTTAGCTCTTATACATATTTTCAGGTCTTTGGAATATCAAAAAATTAAGAGTATATTGATAAGCATTAATAACTATGCTTTAGTGAACAGAATGCAAACTTTGTAACCTATTTTAGCCTGTTCAATATGTAACAATACTAGCAAAGATAAAAACCAATATTGCTATTATAGCTACAGTTATTTTAAAATGCTTACTATGTGGTAAAAACTGGGGTAAGTGCTTAACATACATTATCTGTGAATTGGAGACCATTATGCCAACACTAGGGATAAAGAAAATGAAACTCTAAGATGCTGGGAAAATTTGCTCAAGGTCACAGAATAAGTATGTGACAGAGCAGAGATTCAAACACAGACTGGTCTTACAAGTTCAATATCATAAACACCACATTTATTTTGGCAGTGTTTGGTAATGCTTAAATACACAATGCTTATTATGAGAGGAAATATTAAGAAATAATTTTCAAGTTTCACCCTAACTCCTGGCAGTAATTGACAGTGCCCCTAGTGTTTTCACACACAGTTCAGAACAGCCGGAATAGTTATTGCTATTATTTATCAATTTAGGATGTTATTATCATTTACTTCTGGGAAATCACATGCCTACCCAGAATACTGTCTATCTATATCTGTTTAATATATGAAAGTTTAATTCTTTCTACTTCTGAATATGAAATCCAATAGAATTAAAACTGAAATACTTCATTTTAAGAATTCTATGAAGGTTAGCAAAAATCTCTCTAAAAGATTTTTCTATATATTACAAAATCTTCCCTTGACAACCCTTGACTTTTTACTTAGAGTAAAATCCCAAACCCATGACATGGAATCCATGACTTCTCTCGGGTCTTACTGCCCACTCCTAGCTCACTCACCCTTCTCCAGGAATACAGGACATCATTCTTGCTCTAATACACACCAAGCAAATCCCCACATGTGGACATTGTCACTTACCATCCTCTGATTCCTGGTATGTACAAATTTCACTTCTCAGTTACCTTCAGGTATTGATCAAATGTCACCTTCCCCACAACTATCTACAAAGTAGCACTAAATACCCCCTCATCTCTGCCAATCACCCCCTCTTTATCTTCTTTTATTCAGCCTTACAATTGCATATGGATCTTTTAAATTGTCATTCAACACTCACACATGGCTATGGGCAAGAGAGAAAATACCCTTTCAATACTGTTCTAGAACAGTATTTGTTTCTTTATGCCCCTTCCAACCCTCAAGCAATTTATATTGTTTGAGCGTTACCATTTTTGTGCAGGGGATGACTCAGTGGTTCCTCACTGGTATTTCCCCCAACACTTATTTGATTATTCTAGCCTAGAAGTTGACTTCACTTACATAGTTTTGCAGATTTTAACATTGTAGGCTATCAATGCCCAATATGTTCTCTGGTGCTGGAGAAATAAAAACCTTACATTCTCATCCAGGAGAATACAAAATTGTAGTGTCAAAGCGACCTTCCTGACCATAAGTATTGGCCATTCATAACCATGATGGTGCTTGAGAGGGCAGGGAAATTTCTAAGGGTTACAATATATTAGAACACATTCAACTCCACTGTCAAACAGAGCTGTTGCCTTTGGTTTATTTTAAGGGAACCAGTGAACTCTTCATGGAAGAGCAGCCAATGGCCCTTACCTACAGGCCTGCATCTTGTACCCATGGTATGGGAGGCATCCATTTCTAATAGGACAGCATCCCTGAGGCCTCCTTGGGAAGAGCAGGACACTAGGAACAGGGGAGGCGAAAGCAGATCTGAATGCTGCTTAGGTTTTAAGGTTTTTCTCTGATTGACCAGCACAGCTGTTGGTTGCAGATCTATCTTTTCAGTTAGGTGCCTGCTAAGGTGGAAACAAAACTTTTACAACTGATTCAGTGAGCCTCTTGGTTTACTGAGCTCTCTATCCCAGGTCTTTCACACAGCCTATCCCAAACTGAGATTTGTAAGTTTCTGTCAAATCAGCAAGGCATCTGACCACTATTATAAATGTCTTATCCCACAACAGGTCTCATAATGAATATCAGATTTCCATACCAAGCACTAGGGCTGGACTAGAGTAGCTTGGAATTTATTCCTATAATGAATGTGGCCTAATGAAGGCTTTCAACGACAAAGTCATAGATGGCCTGTTTCATTCCAAACTTGCTAAGAATTCATTGTACCTCCTCTACAGATTTCCAGGGCCACAGTGCCTAGGAAGATTACCCTCTATGGACCAAGTCTTCCTGAAGAACAGGATAATCCAACCTACAAGGGAGCAACTACCTAGAACCTCCCCCAAACACACAACAGCAATACCACGCAGTTGCTGACCTGGGACAGGGTGCAGGATGGTGTAGTTCACTTTCTCTGCCTCCTGTCCAGTAAGAGAAATGTCATTGACCCCTATGGTTAGTGGTTGCTAATTACATGTGGCTATTTCCCCTAACCTACTTCTGAAACTTGGCAGCTATATCAATAAGCTCAGCAAACACAGTTTCTCATTATGAATGTTTCCCGACCTAGGGATGACTTACTGACTGGGGTTGTTACTGTACTTTTGCCTTCCTTTGTCTTAGGAGTCGGAGACATAGAGTCCTTTGTCACTTTCACTCTCAATCATTACAACATCTACCTCTATACTCTCCTCAGTTTCCCAGGAATTCCCTGAAATAGCATCCCAATCACGTTTTGTCACAATCACTTGGACTTTAACCCATTGCAGCTTGCACTCTCCTAGTTTTGCAAAACACACCATAAGGTCTCCAGCTGACCTTGTTCTCCCACATTGCCTGCAAACCTCAATGGGAACAGATAATGGACACCTCAAGGTCTTCTCCAACCTTGGCTTTTCTTCTAACTTTCTAAGTTAAGTTAAAGGTTCTAGCTGGGCATTGGTGGTCAAACAAACTGCCCACCGCCAGAGCCAGCCCACTTCAGCAGGCATTAATTTCCCTTCTTCTTCATTTTGTGAAGTTTCTCAAACAAATGCATCAAACCAGCTGGCATTTTAGGGGCATCCCCATATTCATGCAGAGATTTACGGACATCTGACAACAAAGGCCTCACTATACACACACAGTTTGATGTTCAAACCGGAATTTCCTCTACAAATGCTTCTTTCCCAAGACCCATTTCTTTGGCCACTTGGCTAGCTAGTCAATTGTTGGTTTACAACTTAGGAAGTTTTCTGGATGAAATTTGAAACTGCCCCCTATTTCAATAGAGGTGGGGGAGGGCAAGAGGAGACCAAAGAGATGTACTCCAAATTGATAGATGGCAGTTTTCATAAGTAAAGGAACGTACACACAAACCTATTTTGGGTGTATAGCCCAGTATATATAATTGGTCTCAATTATAAAATACTTTCTCAAGGTCAATTCCTTGAAGTGGTTCCTAGTATGGAAATAGTGGTGCAAAACATACATTTTAAGGACAGAGAGAGGATAGGGAGCCTCAAATGACCAGAGCCCTACTCACTGGACAACCATTGTCAAGTCCTCTTGATGAACTCCACTAACATTGCATTATGCAATTTATTACAGTTTAATATTTGATATTCATATCCTTCTATTAGAGTAAATTAGTTCATTTTGTTCATTTTTGTACTCTCATTACTAAGGAAATACCTGAGTCTAAATAAATATTTGTTATTTTTACCAAGAAAGAAAGAATGAAGTAGGACTGGAGAGAGGATTAAAATTATTAAATGGATATGGAGAGAAAGCAACAGAAAGTATCCTAAATCCAAGGAATCGGTGGTGTTAACAGATTTAATTAAATTAGATATTTTGAATCTGAAATGTTATCATTTCTTTAGGTTTATAAAATGCCAGTTAACATTTTCCAGAAAAACTGAGTTTGAAAGATGATTTGGATAAGCAAGAAAGGCCATGCAATGGAAACAAACTAGGCAGCATGGGGAAAAGAAAAACAATATAAAGCAACAGGAAAGGTATATAAGATTGCAAAGTATCCTCAAGAGTCCCATTACCTCCACCCAAGCTTAGCATGAAAATGTCAATATTAAAAGATTTTTCAGGGCCTCCCTGGTGGCACAGTGGTTAAGCGCTGTGCTGTGGAGCTGTCGGCAGCGGCGATGCAAGTTCCACGCCCGGCCAGGGAGAATCCCACATGGTGCGGCAGACCTCTCCTGCCTCGCCCGCTGCTCCCCTCAGCAGTGTATTTCTGATCTGCCTGTTCTGCTACCCGCTCTGTCTCTGGTGAACCCTCTCGCCGCCCCACGCCTCTGGCCTGTACCCCAGCTTGTACGTAAAAATAAAAAATAAATCTTTTAAAAAAAAAGATTTTTCAAAGTCTCATTCCAATTTTACAACTATGAACTCTTAACTGAAGGGTCTCTCCAGAAACAGATGGTAGATATAGATTTCTTACTCAAATATTGATAGAGGATGTTGTTTCTCAGGTACAATTTAAGGCATAAACATAGCTTTTGAACATATAACCATTTTCTACACACACATATTTCATCATAGTAATCAAAAGACTTGGTTTCAGTAATCTTTTGGGCTGTCTTTTTAATTTATATTTCATTTACTTCTGTTTTTTATTATTTCCTTCCTTTTACTAGCTTTTGGTTTTATTCATCTTATTCTAGTTCCCTAAGGTGAGAGATAAGATTATTTACTTGAGCTCTTCCTTGTATCTTGATTTGAGCCTAGATTGTTATATACTTCCCTCTCAGTGCTGTTTTTGCTGTGTCCCATAGGTTCTGGAGGGTTATATCCTCATTTTTATTTGAATCAAGGTATTGTTTAACTTCTTTGAGTTCTTTGTTAACCCAAGAGTCATTCAGTAGTGCTGTTCAATCTCCACATAGTGGAGATTTTTACTGCTTTCTTTTTGTGGGGGATTTTTTTTACTTTGACCAATGTGTTCAGAAAAAATACTTGACATGATTTCAATCTTCATGAATTTATTCAGGTTTATCTTGTGACCCAGTATGGGTCTGCCTTGGAGAATGTACCATGTGCACTTAAGAAGAATGTGTGTTCAGTTTTGGGGTGAGAATAGAACCCTATATTTGTCTATGAAATCCATTTGGTCTAAATCTTTGTTTAAGGCTATTATTTCCTTGTTTTTTGTATGTACAGTTGATATGTCCATTGGAAAAAGTGGGAAGTTGATGTCCCCAAAACTATTGTGTTTTCAGACTTTATAAATGACTTATGAACTATGCCCTTTCATTTGGTGAATATTTTTTGAAAAGTGTTGTCTTCCTAATGCATTGTTTCCTTCATAATTATATAATGTCCATCCATATCTCTTGCCTCTATTTTTATTATTTTTTTTCAAGATTTATTTATACATACAAGCTGGGGTACAGGCCAGAGGTGCGGGGCGGCGAGAGGGTTCACCAGAGACAGAGTGGGGAGCAGAACAGGCAGATCAGAAATACACTGCTGAGGGGAGCAGCGGGCGAGGCAGGAGAGGTCTGCCACACCATGTGGGATTCTCCCCGGCTGGGCATGGAACTCACATTGCACGCTGCCGACAGCTCCACAGCGCAGCGCCCAACCGCTGCGCCACCAGGGAGGCCTGCTACTATTTTTATATAGAAATCTAATTTATGTCATAAACATCTGGCTGCTCCTCTTTCTTTGGATCTCATTTGCTTGTAGGACTGTTTTCTAATCATTTACTTTGAGCCTATGTTTAGCTTCTAAGCACAGTTTTACTTTCTGTGAATACGAATAGAATCCCTGAGGAATAAGGCTATAGAATTGAGGGGTTGGGGAGAGGTCAAAGTGGAGAGGGAGCACAATGCACTATGGTGGAGGACTACGTTTTTTGGTGGTGAGTATGATGTGGAAATAACACCAGAAGGGGGAGATCCTATATCTCAAGATCATAAACAATGTTAAAAGCCAATGTTACCTTAATTTAAAAAAAAATGTTTCCTTTTTAATCTCTAGTTTTCACTCATTTGATTCTAATGTGACTAGAATTGTATGCGGATTGTCTTTTATGTTGCTTGTATCTATATATATCCTTATATATCTATAGGTTGATGTTTTTCATCAAATTTTGGACATTTAGCGAGCATTTCTTTAAATATTTTGTCCTCCATTTCTTCTTTCTATTCTTTGTAAATTCAATCATATACTGATTAGAGAGCTTGACATGTTACCTAATACAGTGACGTGCCAATCACTTCTTTTAAATATTTTTTTCTCTCCGTTCTTTAGATTGAATAATTTCTATCAAATGTTTTTTAAAGTCACTGACCAATCGCTTCATTTGCCCATCTTCTGTTTGCTATTAAACACATCAGTAAAGAAGTTCTACAATTCAAACACATACTTTTAAGTAGAATTTTCAATATTTCTTTTTTATAACATCCTTTTTCCTGGTGAGATCATTTCCTTGAAATCCCTCAAGAGGTCTATAATAGATCATTTAAAGTCCTTGTCTTCTAATTCTAACAGCTGAATCTTCTTCAAGAATATTTCTACTGCGTACTTTTTCTTTTGACTATGGGACACACATTCCTGTTTCTTTTTTCACATGTGTTTTTAATTTCAATTACATACAGCACATTGTGGATTATCATAGAAAAACTATATGACCTAGAATCTTCCTCTGAAGAGTGCTTGTTTTTTACAAGCAAATACCTAATTTACTATAGATACTGAACTTGTAAAGGATCTATATGGTTTTATGCTCTGCTAGGGAAGGCTTGTTAAAGTTTAGCCTTAGTCTTATGAAGAATGTTTAATTCTAAAGAAAAAAATCATTATCCCTAAATCATATCTCTTTTGTGGTTTCAATTAAAAAACCTTCTCATTTAGAAAGACTTAAATGCCAATTTCTATCAGGTGGTAGACAGATTCAAATCTTTGCTTGGCATATTTAGTCTGTAAGTTTTTGTTTTCCATTCCTTTCTAGATATATGCCCTGTTGATGCATAATTCAGATTTATGCAAAGACAGAAGAGTTTATATAGAGATTTCAGGTCTTTCCATGACTCCGTCCTTCTTACTATTTTCCATCTTAATTTCCAGCTGGAATAGCAATCCTGAACTCTGAACCTCACCACTGAAGCTTTTAAAACTGAGCTTCTCTGAAGTTCACCAGGGTGCTCCCGTTAAACTTATCCAGTGGGATTCCTTAATTTCAATGGTCAAACAATTGCTTAGAGTTGCTCTCCACAGCCTTAAATTGGTTGTTTTATTTAATATTTTATCTCATTTAAATTGCTATCTGTGAGGGAGTTACTGCATTATTAGGTAGTACTCTACCATCACTGGAACCACCTAGAGATTTATCAAAAAGGTGTAAGTTGAAGAGCATGAAAAGACAAAGTCTCATAAAATCAGGGACTTAAGATGGGTCTGTTGTAACCATGGTATTATTAGAACGTGTATCTTAAAGGCAGGAATTAAATTTTTAAAAATCAAAGATTTAATAATGGTTGCTTTTGGAAACCAAGATTGACGTTTTGAACTTATGGGAAATGGTCTTTGGAGAGAAAATAATATATCAAAAGAAGTCAGAATAGTTTATAATAACCATCTAGTCTAACCTCTTACTTTAACAATAATTCAGAAAAGGTTGTAATTTGTTGAAATATACATAGAATGATCACATTAAATTCAGGTACATTATGTAACTTACAAGTTACATAATGCTGTCTTCTCTCAAGTCCTACATCATTTATGGATATTATAAACCTATTTAATGGTAGACAATACTCTCTCTGTATTCAAAAATGAGTCATACTGATAACATCCTGCTTTTCTCTAGGTTTCAAAGGACAGTTAGACAAAAATGAGCTGTGAGAACTCCTGGTGATGCCTATAAATAAGAAATATTTGGTAGGCTATTCCCTGGCTCTGAACTCATGTTTTATCTCTGTGTTATTCCATGCAGATACTGTTAGATCTTAGAACCTGTACTATAGGAGAAACTGGATTGGAGAAATTTCATGTCTAAGATATAGAATTACAGGTTTGGCAAGAACTAGTGAAAAGACTCAGTCCCGTGTGCTAAAGTCATGACTTACAAAGGGATTCTGACAGAAAAGAAGATGTAGACAGTTCAAAGAATAAGTATGAAGGATCTATTAGGCTTATTGACAGAGTAAGAGAAAAGAAAATTCAAAAGTTATGAATTCTGAAAATCCAAGTACATATTTAACATCAAGAATGTCTCAGCAGATAACTGATCTTTACCCAGATGGAGTTTTGCACTATAACTAGATTGTATGAAATGGCTTGTGAAGCCAGGGGATACTCAACTTCTGCTCTCTTCGAGTTACTTTCTCTGGGCTCAATACCTCTATCTCTCCCTCTACCCCATTTTAACTCAGGCTAAGACAAAGTCTTTACCTGTGTACTCCTATCATTCCCTGTGCATATCCTGTCAAAAGTCAGCATCAACTATCTACATATCCCTCATGCATAACACTACTATAAGCACACTTAACACAAATTATGAGTCCCTCAAAGACATGGATTATACCTTTTATCTCTTTATTTCAAATATGACACAATTTCTAGCCCATGTTTGCAGATGAATAGATGGTGTCTTTGTCAGCTAAGGGTACTATTATCAAATACAATGGACTGAGTGATCTAAACAATGGAACTTAATTGTCTTACAGTTCTGGAGATTAGCAGTCCAAGATCAAGGTGTTGGCAGGTTGGGTTTCTTTTCGGGTCTCTTTCCTTTGTTTGAAGATGGTCACTTTTTCACATGCTTTTTCCTCTGTACATTAATATCCCTGAAGTCACTATGTGTTGAAATCTCCTCTTCCTATAAGACACCAGTCATGTTAGGTTAGAGCCCACCCTAATAACCTCATCTCTTTAAGTCATCTTTAGTCCATAAGAGAGGGTATATTAAAACAATCTACTAGTCAGGGTTCTCAAACATGAGAAAAATTGGAAAATCAGGAGTTTGTGAGCTGATCTTTAGTACAAATGATAACCTGGATCTTAAGGGAAAAGAAAAGAATATGAAATTAAGGGTCCATATTTCAGTCACTGTTAGCTTACAAACTGAAAAAATCACTTGGAATATCACTCAAAGCTGGATCTTGGTTTTCTGAATTCCAAAAAGGGGTTGAGAATATCATTTGCTTCATTTCACATGTGTGTGAAATTCTCCGTAGAATTTGTGTGAAATTCTCCGTAGAATTTACTCCAAAGACTAGATTTTTTTTTCTTTTTATCACTGACAGTTCTGAGCACAAGACCAGGGAACACCTGGTTTAGAACTAGTGCTAGAGACTGAAACGTGGAGGGTGCAGGGTTCATCTGAGAGTGGATCTTCTGGGTCAAAGGTTGGAAAAGAAAATGAATCCAGCAAATCCTGGACCAGTAATCTTTACTCTTTGGATCAATCAGTACCAACTAAATTAATTTCCAAAAACAGGCATTGATAAAATAATAACTCATTACACGAAACTGATCGAAAGTATATCAAACTAACTAAAACTGTCATACAATTTTGGGGGAATACTGGTTTTTCCTTGTGTTTAACATCACTACAAAAGAAACATTTCTAGTAATTATCACTTTATTTTAATGTCATAAAATATTCAGTGTAACTTTTATGGTTGTTGTTTTGGTGTTTGCTTATTATGGAGAAAAAAGAGTAAAAATAGATTCACTCCCTTTCATCTTAAAACTTCAGAATCTGACAGATAGTGAAAAATACTCTTAAAAAGTACAGAACAAGAAGGGAGAATTGAAACTATGGAGACTTTCACTCTCATTTTGCAAAGAAAAAAGCTGGGGATGGAGATATACTTCCAGCCTTCAAACTATACTACAAAGCAATAATAATTAAAACAGCATGGTATTGGAACAAAAACAGACACATAGACCAATGGAACTGAATAGAAAGCTCAGAAATAAAGCCACACATGAATGGACAACTAATCTTTGACAAAGAAGCAAAGAATATGCAATAGAAAAATGACAGTTTGTTCAATAAATGGTACTAGGAAAACTGGTCCAACATAAACAAAAGAATGAAACTAGACCACTAACCTCACCCATGCACAAAATTCAACTCAAAATGGATAAAAGAACTGAACATAAGATCTAAAACCATAAAATACATAGAAGAAAATATAGGTAAAACATTACAAGCCATACATCTCAGTGATATCTTTAAAGATTCATCTTCCAAAGCAAAGAAAGTGAAGGATAAGATAAACAGCTGGGATTACATCAAACTAAAAAGCTTCTATACAGCAAAACAGCCATTAACCAAAACAAAGAGACACCCTACTGATTCGGAGAAAAATTTTGCAATCCATACAACTGATAAGGGACTGATCACAAAGACATACAAAGAAATCACATTATCCAATAAAAACAAAGTAAACAATCCAGTCAAAAAATGAGCAGAAGAAGTTAAAAGATACTTCTCCAAAGAACAAATGCAAATGGCCAAACAGGAATATGAAAAAATGTTCAACATCCCTCATAATCATGGAAATGCAAATCAAAATCACAATGAGGCATTGCCTTACACCAGTAAGAATGACACATATTAAACAAACAAGCAACAACAAATGCTGGTGAGGATGTGGTGAAAAAGGAACTCTCCTAAACTGCTGGTGAGAATGTAAACTGGTTCAACCACTAAGGAAAGCTGTATGGAGGTTCCTCAGACTACTAAAAGTGGAGCTACCATATGATCCAGCAATTCCATTTTTAGGGATCTACCCAAAGGACACAAAAACATTAATTCAAAAGATTATCTGCATCCCTATGTTTATTGCAGCACTGTTTATAATAGGTAAGACTTGGAAACAACCCAAATGCCCAAAAATAGATGACTGAATCAAGAAGATGTGGTATGTATGTGATGTGGTGTGTTTGTACACACACACAGTGGAATATTATTCAGCAATCAAAAAATATATAAACTCATGCCATTTGCAGCAACATGGATGGAGCTAGAAGGGATTATGTTCAGTGAAATAAGTCAGAAGGAGAAAGAAAAATAACAGATGGTTTCACTTATAGGAGGAATACAGGGGAACCAAAAAAGGGATCAAGGGAAAAAATAACAGTAAAATTACACAACAAAACAAAACAAAAATAAACAGACCACTATAATTCAGAGACATTCAGCAAGGGAGGGAGAGGGAGAAGGATGAAAATGAGGGCGGGAAGAGCACAAGGAACTATGGTGATGGTACACAGGTGAATTAGTGAAAATTCTATGAGGACAACACCTGAGAAAAGAAATCAAACATTATTTAAAAAATGAACAATGGTATAAAATATATATAAATAAATAAATTATTAAAAAGAAAAAAGCTGGGACTAAGAGGCTAGATTAGGTCCCCAGCCAGTGATTGATAACAATCATAGTGAAAACTAACTCTCCTATTTATCCAATTTCTTGAACTAAGTCTTGTCCATCAACAACTGGAGACTTTGAAAAGCATCTATTTTATAAACTGCCTCATTGGTGAAGCATTTTTAAATCTCCTAAAATACATACATGGCAATTTTGAACATAATTACTATTTAGCTATCTCTGAATAAAATGTCTAGAAAAATCATTGGTTCTGTGGAATCACGAAATTTACCAAGGATTGTATTTTAGTCTGTAGGAACCTCTGCCTAAATTTAGACTTTCCCTGCAGCAATGTTTCTTTAAACTGTCAGCCACACACTAAAAGTCATTTAGTTACATCACTTCTAAGCAACTGTTTTTAAACTATAGATAAAGAGTGACCTCTAGTGGTAAAATTTATTAGTAACTGCAATTTGTGAAGATGTTCACTATAAAATGTTAATCAAGATGTTTTTACTAATAATAGAATACTTAATATCTAATAAAAATACTTTTATTAAAAATAAAAATAAAAGTATGACTGACTCTTGCCTTTCTATGAATTATCTCCAACGAGAAGTGGAAAGTTATTGTCTAGCTTTATACTTATTAAATGTTAAATCTTAATGATAGTGACACTTTTTTCATTTTCCCTTTTTCTAAAAATTAGATAATTTTGAAAATTGATTTATAAGCTGTAACCATGAAAATAAACTATAGTTTAAAAATAGTTTACCTTAAATTACATTTTAATTTAAACACAACTCATGTGTCTGGATTTGTAGCCTGACGTGTGTTTAATCAGTTAAGAAACCAGTAGTGACAGAAATGATTATTTCTTTGGTAAATAACTATTGTCATTCCAGAGGATAGAGGATGAGGCATAAACACTCTCTTCAAGTTCTTAAATATTGTAACACATAGCATTTGTTTCATGATATATCAAAACTTAATGTCAAAATTTAGAAACTTTTCAACTATCACTGCTTTTATAAAACAGCTTTAAATTTTTACACCTATAAAGACATAAATTAATTTTCCTGGTATATTCACTGAAATAATTTCATGGTCCATAGGTTCACATTTTTATGTAAAATGTAGGTGAACTTGCTCATGATATACAGCTAAGTGACCACTGAATTTGATTGACTGGTTTTAATTTAGCCTGGATCCCCATTTTTGAAGTCATTTACTAGTGTGCTTTACTGTCTCATTTCCATTAACAATTATAACACTTCATTCCTTTTTAGGTCCATTTTTAACAGAATAAACAGAGGTGTTTTATCAGGTTAAGATGAATCAAAGTTACTGAGTCTAATATATCTGTGTATGTGTGTGTGTGCGCGCGTGCACATACAACTTCTTGATTGATTTACAAATATCAAGAATCTTCTGTATTATATGAAAATTTCTTTGCATTATTGTTAGTATTTAAAACATACATCAAAACATTCACATTTACAGACAGGTATTGTATCCAAAAACCACACTGAATATTTGGTTATAAGTTTAAACTCCCTTTTAGAGTAAATGAGGTATCAACATGCCTCAAAAGAGAACATTTATAATACAAACAAAAACAGGTTTAGAGAAAAGCAAAATGCAAGCTATAGCAAAACTGAAGCTGAATTGTATAAGACATAGGAAAACTAATTCTGACTTTGACAGTAATTTGTTTACTCTATTTAGTTAATAAGCATTCTTCAAGTGTCCAAGTTACTTTGCTGGATGTGGGAGGGGATAGGTCTTTTGTAGATGAGAACCTATTTACAAATTAACAGAATTCCATTTTGAAAAATTCTAGCAATCTGGTACAGTTGGGAGTTTTAGTTTCTGGATTTCTATTTCCAGCTAAATTAGGTTTATTCATTGAGCTAATAATCATTAGGGTCATTTAATTTCCTTGGGATAGTAGCACAACAAAGGGAATAAAATACACTGCTAGTTGATTTAACTCTAAAAATATACTCAGAATAAATTATCCCATGTTTGATGTTCTAATTTCCCCTAGAGTCCAATATCAATAAACAAGTCATTGAATTTTATATCTTCCAACTACAATAGAATATAGAAATATGCTACTCTTTCTTGTAATCTGAGGCCACAACTATTGCATACTACTGTAGTATGCATATTAAATATTTGTTAAGATAATATTATATGAACAATAAATTATTACTCAAGATTATCTTTATGCTTATCAATAACTAAAACGTTTATTAGTAACCTGCAGACCCACAAATATAGCTCTATACGATAAATTCTACTTCTAGGTATAAACCAAAGAGAAATACGCAAATGCAAAAACTTGTACATGAATTGTGCATTGCAGCATTATGAAAAATAAATGGAAACACTCAAATATCTATTAACTGATAAGTTGATACAGTACAGCAATACAATGAGGTATTATTCAACATGAAAAGTAATAAAGTACTAAGACATGGTTAGTACATGGATGAACATGGATGAATCTTGAAAATTTTATGGTAAATTTAAGAGACCAGACACAAAAAAACATGTGTTATTTAATTCCATTTAAATGAATTTCCTTCAGAAAGGGCAAATCACTAAAAACAAAAAGTAGGGCAGTGTTTGGTCTAGTATTGAGGAGTTGGAGGACTGTGAGAGTGACTGATATTGAGTATAAGGTTCTTTTTAAGGGTGAAAAATGTTCTAAAACTGATTTTAATGACAGCTGCATAGCGCTGTTTGCATTCTAAAAAATTACTAAATTATATATTTTGAATATTTAAACCTTATACAATCTTAACTTGTATCTCAAACTTATTAGGTTAAAAAGAAAATTTACGGTTCTCCCTGGTGGCACAAGGGGTTAAGTCTCAGTACTATGAAGCTATCCAGCCACTGCAGCACAGCAGGAATTCGATCCCCCGGCCAGAGAGCTGACCCCACATGGCACAGCAGACCTCTCCTGTCTACCCCGTTGCTCCCCTCAGTGTATTTTAGTCAATCTGCCTGTTCTGCTCCCCACTCTGTCTCTGGTGAATCCTCTTCACCCCTCTGCCCCACACACTTCTGCCTACACCCCAGCTATTGTATGCATAAGTAAATAAATCTTAAACAAAAAAAGAAAATTTATAGGGTTAAAGATGAAAGAGAGCTGGGTGGGATACCTTGGAATTAATGTGGCTATGATACCTGATATTAAATAAAGGTCCTGGGTTTAATGTGTAATTTTTTGTAACGAAGAGAATACATAAACATACAAACATTATATATATGATGTCTGTAATGTATCTATGTCATAAAACCCTCGCAGATTCAAGGTGGAGGAGGGGGTAGGTTAGTCTATTGATGGGAATAAATGGAAAGTTACAGTGTAAAGGGCATGGAGAGGGAGTGAAAAAGGTAACTGTCACTATTTTTTTTTGAAATATAATCGATGGGAAAGAGAGAAAGAAGACATCGGTGACTCCCTGGCTTCTTGCCTAAGAAATGATGATATTTACAGAAATGGGTCCATAAGGGCCCCTCAATGGTTTTCCCAAGAAATGAATAAAGATTTTTGTGCCAACGATCTAAAAGATAAATCTAACAGCACAGCAATAACAACTGTAGTGGTAGAATATTCAATGTAAGACTCAATTTAAGAAAAAAGTTATTGAAAACTGTGTTATATAACATGACAGCAGAAGCTACTGAACTTTTATAGCAAACACTGACAGATGTGTGAAAATAAGCCATGATTTCCTTTGAGGTATGAAGCCATATGAAGTCCACTCACATCTGTCAAATCAACCTTCTTATGGGAATTCACCAACATAAAACCATTGTAAAGAATGCTGCATAAATAGCCTTTATATTCACTGAGCTCTGCTATGTTTAAATCAAATTAAAAGCTGTCTAGAAAATAGGAAAACTTTATGTGCACTATTACAGAAGAGTGGGTATGAGAGAGAATGTCTTTGGGGTCAGGGCATTGTTGCAAACAAGGACACATTATCAGATTACAAAAAGGAAGTCAAAGTAGATGTCACAGTTCATCAACCTACATTCTTTGCTTAGCTCAAAAAAGGTTATTTGACAATCAATGGGTATTGCAAACGAGGTGCATTTTTCAAATCCAAATCCAATGTGCTTCTAATTCCTAACTCTTATATAGTTCTTTGCTTTTTGTTTTGCTGCTTCCTTATTATCTTGACTCATCCAAACCCTTACTTTGTCCTTCAAACCACAACTCTATTACCAAGAGTTTCTAGCAGATTTTAGTGCATTTTCTATTTTCTATTTTCCACTCTTCCTCATTCTTGTCACTTAGCCACTATGTCTTCTACTACAGGTTTTATTTGTTTCCAGGGGCAGAGGGATAGAGGTTTGAAAAACTAGGAGAACATGGTCAAAGCACAGAACTTCCAGTTTTAAGATGAGTAAGTTCTGGGATACAATGTCCAACATAATGTCTATAGATAAAGAATACCGTGTTGCTTATTTGAAGTTGCTCAGAGAATAGTTTTTGAAAGTTCTCTCTATAAGAAAAAAAATGTGACTATGTGAGGTGATGAGTGTGTTAACCAATCTTACTGTGGTAATCAGTTTGCAATATATACATACAACATCTAAAGTTTAAGTTACCTCTTAAACTTACACAATGTTATTTTCAATTATATCTCAATGAATCTAATTTTTTTGATAAATAATAAAATTTTTATTTGTGTTATCTCTATTTCCTGTACAATTCCTAAGGGCACTTGAATTCATTGTTTTTTTCAAGAGGTAGTTGCTAAGAGTGGGATGGACTGATATTAGAATTTTCCCTCTGCCAACAAAAAAGTTCAATTTTACACATTTCACATCATATTCTATAGACTTCCATGAAATATATCATTTGAAGAAAAAGCTCTGTAAGATTATTTTTTTGTTTACTTATTTTTACATCCCTTGCTGTTCCAAACACAATAATTTTCACCTGATGGTGGGTAGCAATACATATGTGCTAAAATTAAAATGATGAATAACATTGTCCTCTATCCTCCAGGAGGTAACCATAAAAGGAACTGAAGTATGAGAAAGCTCATATTCAATCAGCTAGCATATATTATTTCTAGTTGGAAAATCATTTGCTAAAACAATGGAATTGGCAGGTGAGTAGAAAAATAAGTAACACTAACTAAGGTCAATTGCTAATGATTAACTCAAAATGGATCAAACAGCCATTAGAAAGGCATAATCAGAACTTCTTAAAAAGACCAAAACTTAAAATGGAGAACTGAGATGTGAGCAGTGTTAAACTATCATGCACATTCACTCCTGCACCCTGACCTAAACACCGTAACTATACTATCTTACACCATCCTAGGCATCTATCTTTGCTATATCACTGTGATAGGTGAAATAATGTGCTTCCAGAGCGCCTATCCCAATCCCAGGGACCTGCAAATGGCAAGAGGAAGCTGCAGATGCAGATAAAATTAAGGTGGCTTATCAGATGAATTAAAATGAGCAAATTATCCTGGATTTTCCAGGTGGAAATTGAATTGAATTGAATCATAAAGGTCCTTAAATGAGCAAGAGGGAAGCAGTAGAGTCACAAGGTGTAATAAAGCATCATTAGAAAGACTGAAGGTTTTGAAGATTTGAAAGAGATCATGAGCCAAGGAATCTAGGAAACTTAAGTAGTTAAAAATTAAAAAAAAAAAAATTCTTTCTTGGAACCTCAATGCAGGAGTATAGCTCTGCCAACACCTTGATTTTAGCCCAATGGGACCCATTTCAGACATCTGAGTCCCAGAATCATAAAATAATAATTTTGTGTCATTTAAAGCTAATTTCTGCTAACTTTTTACAGCAGTAATAGGAAACTAATATACCCACAAAAATCATTCCAACCTTCCCCCAGATGCCCAGAAACTGCTCTCTCCTTATCAAATAGCTGTCCTATTTCAATCACCTGTCATTATTCCCAAACTATCTTTATTTGTAAGATGGAAATTAGAATTTGTAAGATAGTGATGTTTGCTATAAATTGCTTTGTCAAAACAATTACTAGGAAAGAGATTACCAAAGACTTAATGAATATTTAAGTGATGATTATATAGCTATTTTAATTAATGTCATTTCAGACACCAATTTAGAAGCAAATCTATTTTTAAATCCTCAAATAGCATATAATAACTTTTGTGAGCTATTTTACTTTTGAAAAGACGACCTTGCTATCTGTGTTATGATCTCTTCTTTAAGAACAGACTATTCAAGAAAACAAGTATTGTTTGTTTGACCATCCAATAATAGGTATGGAAGTGAAGTATAATAGAATAAAGAAAATACAGGTGATCTCTCATGTCTAACACAATTTCACCAAGATATTAAAACTATGTTTAAATGCCTGCAAAGGTCAAACACAATTGGGAATTGGAGAAATCAAATTAATGTTCATTGGTGTATAGATTGCTCCTGTTTTAAAGTGTTTTTATTCCTTAACCTTTTAGAAAATATGAGATTATTTTCATCTAAATAACCACCAAAAAAAAAAAAATCACCACCAGGTAAGATTTAGCAATAGATCATGAATACCTCTAAACCTCATTTTTTAATCTATAAAGAGCTTCTTTTATCCTCTTTTTCACATAGTTTTGTTTTGAGGATCTAATAAGATAATGTAGTTAGAGCCACTTGTAACTACTGAAACCACTTTATTTTTCTCTGTTCCTACTAAAGGCCCAAATGACAAGCTTGGCACACAAACAAGAATTAAGCAACAACTCACAATTAATATGCAATATATGGCACAGAAAGCTATAAGCACACACTACTAACACAAATTAGAAAGGGAGGGGGTGGCAAGGCATCTCCAGCCCTGAGAATCACAGTGCCTACTATGTGCCAGTTACCATGCATACTAAGTGTTTTATGCACATTATATTAACCTTCATAATTATTTATTATTATTAGATAGTGCTACTTTTTTTTCTCTTTTTGCTGACAAGAAAGACCATGTTAGGTTAACCAACAGTTTGTTCAAGACCTAAGAAAAACATGGGACAAAGCCAAGCTTCATTCACGTTTCCATTCATTTAATAAATAATTATTGAGCACCAACTGTGTGTGAGGCATGTTCCAGATGCTGGCATTACCATAGTGAAGATGACAGATAAGTACTTACCATCAAGAAATTTATATTGTAGAAAGGGGAACAGAAAAAAGATAAAAAGTAAAAATATACATAGAGTATGGTAGATAATGATAAATGCCCACAAAAATAAATGAAACATAAAAACGAAATAGAAACACTTAGAGATTGAAATTTTAAATAAGATGGTCAGATATTGATTACAAACAAAGACTGCAACAGACAAGCTTCCTTGTTTTGCTACCAAAAGTACAATTTAACAGTTAACTAGAGGGACACTACACCCAGAGAGTTCCCTGGCTTGCAGTGTAACTGGAATGCCCCTTGGACATTGGAGAGCAACACAGTAAGACAGAAGAGACAAAGAAGAGTCATGCTTCTATGAAGAGGAAATGAGTGGTGAGAAACACCTATAGGCTGTGGTTTGGGGTGGAGGTATATAGATTACAGGTTTGCCAGCTCAGTCAGGAGCTGTGTGGAAGGGAGAACTAAATATGGTAGGTGAATAAACACCCCTACCTGAGGGGAAAAAACTGCAGATCTGTGAAATAAGTCTAAATGGGAAAGACAAATACCTGATGATTTCACTCAAAAGCACTAAACCAAAACAAATCTTAGAAAAATGACTGTAGACTTGTAGCTACCAGATGAGGAAGGTGAGGTGCTAGCAGTAAATGGGGTAGGAAGCCCAAGGGAATATAGTGAAGGATTATGGACACTTTGGCTGTAGATTGGTATGGTAACACATCTGAAGAGGTGTGAATCTATATGTCTAAATCATATGCAGTGTTATAAATCAACATTATTTCCATAGAAAATAATACCCCAAAAATTACCAATAAGTAAAATGACCAAGGAAGTCTTTGTGTGGAACATGTTACTTTAGACATGCTTGTCAGACATCAAAAGGTACAAGAGAAGAAGACACTGGAGTAATTGCTTAAAGGTAGTGAGGTAGTTTGACCAGCAGACGTCTAAGGAAAAAAGCATTTAAAGAAGAATAAATAGCAAGCAGGAAGATCCTGAGGTGGAAAGTTGATATGGCTAAAGTTAAGGGAAAGTGAAAAAACAGAAGACAAAATCTGGGTTGGGAATATAAGAGCAGAACAGATTTTATAGGCCCACGAAGATCATAATTAGATCTTTGACAGTTTCTCCTTATAAGAAAAAGGGGATTTTATATCTTAGGAGGATGAGTTTTAATAGGATCGCATTAGCTGCTCAGAACAACCTGAAAGAAGGTAAGCAGGGAGATTTGTTAGAACACATCTTCACTAATCAAGATAAAACAAAGTCACATCTTGGACAAGTGTGATATCAGTAAAGGAAAGTTTTAAGATTGCCAATATATTTGAAAGTAGAGCAAATAGGTTATACAGATGGATTAAATATAGGAAGTGAGAGTGAGAGAAGTGGAAAAATGACAGCAAGGTCTGAAGCCTGCATAACCAGAAAGATAAATTGCCATCAGTCTTTGCAGGGGAAATATGTGGACTTTAGCTTTGGACATGATAAGCTTGATATTCTCATTAGATATTCAAGTGTACTTGTCAGGTAAGAAGTTGGATATATCAGACTGGAGTTTAAAGAGTCTGGGCTGAAGAAATAATTTTGGAAGCCATTAACATATAAATTTAATTCTAGCTCTGTTTTATTCCCAAACCTACCTCCTAACCGTTGGGAGAAATTCTCCATTGCATTTCCACATGTTTCAGATTACATTTTTGGATATGCAAACATCCTTGAAAACTAGAGAGAATGTTTCCATTCAGGCTGAAGGGCAGATCTGTTCCCTATAAAATAATAAATATATTGTCTCTCTTAGAAGCAATGACAGGACAGACTGGTTTGCAGTTTGCAACTCCCTTATAAGACTTGTTTTCTAAGCTAAGATAAGGGGACGGAGAGGGGAATGACTGCAATCATGCAGCTCATGCTGCCTGATGTCTCATGAGTAATAAACTAATTCCATATTAGCTCAGTGTTTCCTTATTGGACCAAATTTATGGAAATGTGGGAAGTAAGGTGATATAGGAACTGAAGTATTAGTTGCTGCTCAGGAACTATTTGACTACTTAACAATAACTACTCCTTAAGAGAAAACATTAAGAAAATAACAATAAAATAAGAAGAAGAAGAAGAAGAAGAAGAAGAAGAAGAACTTTATAACAAGGGCAGTTTGAAATTAAAATCAGTCTCATATCAGAGAGAAAGTTGGACTGAAAAAGAAGAAATCAGAGGAAAAGCAGATAAACTGATAGGCTATTGTTGCAATAATCCATGCTAGAAATGATAAAGGTCTAAAGAAAGGTATTAACAAAGGGAATTGAAGGCAGATTCAAGAGAGAGGAATTAAAATCAAATGGCCTGGCAGTTCTGTCTTCATAACTTTCATTTAGAATTTCAACTGCACATAAGAGAATAAGTTGCAGTTATTTTCTAATACAAGAGTGGAGAAAGGCATAGCTGCTACGTTTCTGCAAGAACTGTTTGACATCTCCATGCATGTCCCTTTCATGGTCTCCAGAGCAGTCCTGAGCTTCACACCTTCAAACAGCAATGTTCATAACAGGAAGGAAATGCAAAGGAAAAGCCCATTGCACAGACACCTCTTTGTTTCTCAGTGTAAGATTTTTCTTACAAACCTTTGATATCCTTAGATATTTGTAGAACCAGCCACCTCCTAAGAGTCTAAGAATTTTAAGTAAAGCTTTCTCTCCCGACATAAAACATTGGGAACCCCTTTTCTAAACCATCTCGTATCATTATCTTCTACTATGAATAATACATTTTGTAAACGCTAATTCTCTTACACTAATGTGCTTCAATTCACTACTCACAAAATTGTGGGTGGGGAGGAGCAGGTGTTAAATTTTAAGGAATGTGCTATACAAATTAAAACACAGTTCCTGTGACAGAGACCTGAGACAGTGTCCCAGTTCATGTGAGAGCTACTATTAAGGGACACAGTCCTAAAATTTTATATATATTTTTATTTTTTATTCAGTTATTTGATAGACCTCTTCTTTCTGATAACTATTTTAAATATTATATATGAAATGGTATAGGAAGTTTTATATTGTAGAAAAGTTCAATTCAATAAGTCTCTAAAAATTCCTTTATTGTTTGTTACTGCTTGTCTATAGTTCAGCCAGAGTGACCTACTACCATAAAGAACTGCAAAAACCAAAACCCTTAGTGTTTAGGAAAATGCAAACGCTATCAGCATAGCCTGTTCAATATCAGATTCAATCACGCCCTCTTGTGTATAAGTAGAGCATAGCAACTCTCACTTAAAACTGAAAATAGGTGCTGAAGATACAGTTGTGGACAAGACCTACAATATCTCTGGAGATTATTTAGGGTTTACTTTAATTATTATAAAATTTAAATCCCACTTGAAAGTCTCCATATGAATATTAAGCAATTCATTATATGGTAAAAATAGTTTTATTGATTAAGGAAGAAACACTGGGAATCATTTCTGTAATCTATAATCTTAAATTAGTGATTCAGTTTGCCCCTCAAACTGTCTCCTTAATGTTTACTGGTAAAAAAATTTTATGATACACTGATTTACTTCTATAGCATTACTTAAAAAGAAACACTCTTCAATACAATGTATTGTGATGTTTTCTTGCAAAGCACTTACTTAAATCTTAACGTGCTAGCTGTCACTGAAAAACCTGAGACTGTAATTTTATAGTTTATGATCCCAGGAATATATTCTTCATTAAATTACAGACAAGAGATAGAATTTTTGTGTTATTAAAATTGAAATTCCCTAAATCTCATTTTATCTTCTTACCATCTGCATTTTTATGATTCTTATCTAAAGAAATCTTCTAAAAAATCTCAGAGTTGATATAAATTCCTCATATTTCACTGCCTGGTTTTGTGGCTTTCAAAAACTTTTTTTTAATTTAAAGGGACAGTGATTCAATTGTGATAGGTGTATATAAAATACATATTTTGTCGCCCAGAATTAACCTTCCTATAATGAACGTAATTATAAGGTATAAATCACATTGGCAAGATATGGAGGAACTTGATTTTAATGAAACACTTAAATCAATAATCATCCACTCTAGCTTTTTATTACCCAGAAACTGATATTGCACTATTGCATCATCCTTAACAGTGAAATCATCATATATATGTCAGGAGAGTATTCCCTCATTCTTAAGTGTGAAGAACACTACTTTTCTCACTTAATGAATCGTCAATGGCTCCTATTCTTACTATTATACTCACACTTCAGTGTGTGGAAGGAAGGGGGTGTTTGGTTAAGGTTAGTCCTATATGAGTGATAACTTAAACTCCTTCCCCAAGTGTATCAAACACCATGCAACCTAAATTAAACCTAAAATACAATTTAAAACAATGAGTCTACCTTGCAAGTGTAGCTTCAAATCAAAGTTCCCTAGTCTCTCCTTACAACCAAATATTTGACTAGAAATTCCATTTACATTAAAAATTAAAATGGCCCAATTTGGTCTCTCGGGCTGCTAAGTTTTCTTTAACAAATGGTTGATAGGACTTCCCACTCTTAGCTAAAAATGCTTTGCCCCCTCTTATTATGTTTTCAGATAACTGTCTAAAATTATAAACGAAAGCTTATTAGCTTTTAAGACACCCTTCATTGTTTGCCTTGCCCACGATGACCTATGTTATAGTCAAGCAACCTGATCTCATAAACATTTACGCCTGCATGATACGAAAGGTGAAGCAATACCTTTGCTTAGGAGTCATGAAACCCCCTCAGCAAATATATCCAATACCTAAGAAAGAATTGTCATCATGTTGAAGGTGCAGTGGCCCAAGCATGATCACATGCTTACTCCAATGCGTAACAGCAGATCTGTGTCAGTTATCAAGTGATACAATGACGTGAAATAAGCCACTACAAAGTCTAGTCATAAGAAAGGGTATAGCTATGATAAAAAACTGGAGCTATTTTTGCAATCAATATGCCACTAGATGTCTAGTAGTGACAGTTATAAAATCATCCCCTTTCTGGATCAAATCGGCCTTACTTTTACTTTTATTACGTACTCTGAATAAGAAAAACTGTAACACACGTATGTGTACACACTTTATGGGTGCCCCCTACTAAGATTTGAGCTCACTCATGCCCATTTCCCATCTCTATGTTTGCTACTTACAGAAAAGGGTTTTTTAAGATTTAGACTCATTTTTCATGTGAAGGCTTACAAACATTTTCATAGAATACACAAAAAAGATATCATCTACATACACAGCAGAGTGAAGTAATCTAGAAAAGGTCTGATGGTATCTCTGTAGTGAAAACTTTCATTAATTTCTTCATATTATATAGTTCTAATTAGAAAATGAAATATCAAGTATCTAGAAAGATATTAAATTTTAATTTGTATAAAACTATGCAAATTTAAACATGATTTTAACAGGATTTCATGAATATAACATTTTTCTATTGGATTTTATTCTGACATGGATATAAGTAATTCCTCATGACAACTTTTTAATGAGGAAGTTTCTGAAAGTTTCATATTTATGTTTATAGGATACAAAGAGGTTTTAACAAGCGGCAGGAGAAAATATATTGTTTTACCACGAGCCACCGCAATTCTCTTTTCAGCACATGACAAAATTTTGGTAACAGAACTTCATTAAATTCAGTTTCAAAGATTGAAATATCTTTCAAATGCAGCAGAGATGAAATCAGAGGGGCAGGATTTACCCTCCTGACTTAACAAGTGAAAAACTGGACAAAGTATGTGAAACAATAGCTTTCAAAACAATCAGACAATAAAGCACAGTGACACACAACAAGAGAACATTATAAACAATGGATGCCAGTAATTTTGATAATAGTAATTTTTAAATTTTTTGAAAGACAAACTATAAAAACTCATTAGAGAACATCAGCAAAAATTTCAAATAAGGATATCCAAAAAACTCTCTCTCCATAGCGAAGAGAAAATTGACAAAATAAACTTTTTGAGACCCTGGAGCTTAATGAAAGACTTTCAGTAACTTAGGGAGGGCTTACACAGGAAAATTAGCTTAATACTTGTATAATAAAGTTCAGTAAAATCATAAGCGTTCTACTGTGTTTTAGCTTATTTTAGTCCCATCCTATGTGCCCAGAAACAACGGTAATCTCAGAAAAAACAAACAAAAGCCTACATTCCCAGTTTCATATGAAGTAAAATCAGGATGGAGCACTTTCAAATGCTCATTCTCAAAGAACAACTGTTACTTAAACTTTTTTTTTTAATACAAGCGAACCTTCAAAAATACAACAACACTGAAATTCTTGTCCCGATTTTGTCCAACTAAGAACGCTCATCTAACGCTAAAGTCACCTCCAGGGAAAGGTGCATTGGTCAAAAACTTTACAAACATTTAGTTGCTTTTGGCTGAAAGACATAACTGTGCCCAAGGAGAACTATGACCAAGTCAGATTTATCTTAGCAATGGAAGGTGTTTTGAATGTTTAAAAAATCACTCCAATTCACCACTGGACTAAAATGGAAAACCATACCATCATTTCAGTAGATGCTGGGTGTTTGTAAAATCTAACATCCATTCTTAATTACAAAACAAATTAACTCATAAGTGCAATAACTGAGAACTAGGGCTGGGGCTGAGATAGTATAATATGAGCCTAGATAGAGTCTTTCTCTGCCTGTGTTTTTCCTGCCATAATACAATCCCCACTCATTCTAATTCCTTTCCAAGATACATTCTACTAGCCTCTTACTGTTTTTATAAAATGCCTTTGGTTCCCTATTGTCTACAAAGTAAAATGTAACATCTATGCATAACCTGCAATGTACTTCATTTCACCTCAACCTCTCTTTCCAGATTCAATTTTTGTGAGTTTTTGAAAAGCAGGTTTCCCCTGCTAGCTGAAAATAGGTAATTCCTATTTGGTATGATTTCATAGATTATCTTTGAGGTTTGGGAATGCTCAAAAAATATTCATATAAATTAATGGTTACAGGGTTTTCATGCCCCCCCCCAAAAAAAACATTAAATTATACCAAATAGAAACTCTAATAATAGATAGTGGGAAAAACCAGTATACATTAATTAGTCTTAGCTACATAGGAGTTTTTCAGAATTCCATGTGTATGCCTTTTACTTTTCTGCCTGCCTACCTTTGTGCAAGCTATTTCCTGGGCTTAAAGGGAGCTCCTCAGTATTCTCTTCTTCAAAAAATCCAGTTTACCCAGATCTACCCCTGACCCATCTTCAATCTATTCTTTATAGGCACACAAGATGACTTTTGTTTAACATATATACATTGCTAGAACATCTGGCAGCATCTGGGTATTTCAGAGGCCCTAAATTCCAGTATACCATTTATTATTCTCCTGTAACATATCCATATAACATACATCTTTACTATAACTTTCACTTAAATTTTTCCTTCCAGGTCTATTCTATGAGAGCAGGAAACTTGAATCAATCCTTTTTAATGTGCATGTTTTAGTGTTTTCTTAGTCATTTAACATATTAATTCAGTCATTTCTGAGTTTCACTATTGGCCCCACTTTTGACTTTTGACAGTGTGGCATCTACAGTGGGATAGTTACTATGGTGTCTACATCAGCAGACACATCTCATCTGGAGTTAATTTCTCTTCTCTGACATCTGGTGCAATAGATAGATATCTCTCCTGTGTGTTTTTGGTCTTCAGCACATACCCCATAGGTATCTGATGCTGAATCATTTTAGGTCCATTGGCCTTCATGTGCATGATACATGCTGACTGAAACACTATTTCAAGTTCTATGTCAGCTACTTGGGATCACAGGGTATGATTACTGTTTGATACTTCTCTCTAAGAACTACAGCAGACCAGGGCTATCATATTTCTGTCACCAGATAGCCACCTACACTGTACTGTCCCTATACCAATGTAAATCTGTCACTTCCCCTGGAAGGCAACCTGTTAAAACTTTTCTACAAAGGTCTTCATTCAAAATCTTGATTCAGGGAAGCTTGCTATTAATCTTGCCATTTCTTGGGGATTTATTTGAAGGGCAAGACAAAGTTCTTTTCTATGCTCAGGTCACCCCCAATAATAAAGGAGTATCTTAGTATCTCATGTTTGAGATTACTTTATAGTAGTAGGATGATGTAGGTGACCCCCTAAGACTTGTAGTGTACTAAAGGTAAGGATAGTGTGCTTTAATCATGGTAGTGCCTCATTCATTATGGTCAGGTAAATATTTGACTATCCAGGACCTTGTCAAAAACAAATTTTTTAGTGTAAAATAATTTCTTTTGATGGCAACTTCTTTCTATAATATTGGTACAAAAGGTGTGGCATATGAATTACAAGAGGTGGGAAACACCAACTTAAGAGAAATGGAAGGTAAGTCATGAAGCAGTGCAAACAAAGCAAAATTAACCATAGTACTTACAGCATGAGCAAAAATGTTTTAGTATCAGAAACACAAAAGAGGTCAAAACACTGTGAAGGAATACACTTGACAACTAGGCCTCCATGTGCCAATAATATTCTCTGCAAAATTCTTATTTTATTACTTTTTGACCATAGTAGATCCACCATAGATGTTTGTTAGTTAAGCTGGCAGAAGGTGTTAAAAACTGCTCTTGTAAATTAATGCAAGGCCATATTGCAAAGCAATCTTTGTCTTCTGTTTTATGTGAGACTTTGCTTTCTAAGTCATATCATTGAGAATGGAACATTAAACTCTTGCCTAGAGAATTTAAGGGGGGGGGGTGTCATTTGATCCGAGAAGCAGGCTGGATTTACAACCTATCTCACCACTTCAGATATGGAGTAAGCATTGCATATTTTTCTTTGTAATTTCCAAGGAAAGAGACTTTTGAGTCTGCCTTTTACCCCATGCTGGAAGTCCACTGTATACCCTAAACAGTGTTTCTAAGCAATGTGGTGAGGCCACAAGCCCATTTTTAAGTGCTTTCTTAACAATAACTTCCCCAGTCGTGTTTCCTTCCTCCCCTTCCCTCAACAAAACCCTGTGACACCCAGTTCAAAACTGATTCTTTTTCTTTCAGTTCTTTTTAGCTCAAGTCCACATCCCATTAACATTTCCTTCTTACTCTTAAGATTTCCCGTGCATTACAGTTTGTGTTTTTGCAGCACGTAACGAAATTAACTTGATGAACTTAAATTAAAAAAAAAAAAATTCGTAGGGGTCATTACAAGTGTAAAGAACACTCTAACTTGGGATGGAGAGAGGAATCCCTATATCCATGATAAGCGACAACTAAAGTAACGAGTAAGAGCACCCGCAGTCCTACAAGCCAAATCTCATTAAAAAAAAAAAAAATCTACCGCAATTCAATCTTCCAGATGAAAAAAAGTAGCAGGAAAGGCGATGGTCCGGGAACTGGCGACGCGCAGGTGAAGACTTAGCTTTAAGCCTCCTGGAACTCTGACGTCCAGCTCTACGTAGCTCATCCCTAGAGAGTACGAGAACCACGCATGCGCAGCGCCTGCTGGCCGAGGCGTAGTCCTTTCTACGCCGGAGTTGCATCCGGGTCCTTAGGTTTCGCGCTTCGCGCACCGGTTGGGGTCGCACCGAGGTGTGTCTGTGTTGGTTGTTCAGGCTGCTCCAGTATCGGAAAAGCAGGTGAATCGGCGGGTGAGTCTAGTGGAGGTGAGCCAAGAAGGACAAGTGAATGGAGATTACCGGCCGATCATTGCATCCTTGGGTGGGCTTTGTGCCAAAACACGTACGCGGGGCCCACGGCTTATTGGGGTCCCGGGATCCTTGAGGCGGGAGGTACATGGAGTCTCTCACCTCGCCTTCCCTCCCTCAAACTGGGCAGCCGTCATCTAAAGAATCGGGCCTCCAGCAGGGGGCTTCTCTGCCCCCTCCTCTCTGACGGCTTACTCTTGACACTTGATAAAAAATCTCTTTTGCATTGGCTTTAGTTTGCGGAGTGACGGGACCCAGTAGCCATGCAGTTGAGGTGGATCTGCAACCCTGCCTTGCTAGCACCCTGCCTTGCTAGCAAGACCACAACCGTCTCAGCGATCCCTCGCCCCTCAAGGGAATGCGGCACCCCTACTATGCGTTCCTCAGTTCTGACCCGGTCGGAGACCATTTTAGGACAAGCGTAGTGTGGTGTTGAGGAAAGTACTCAGAGCAGAGATACTGGAGGTCTGCAATCGGATTTTAGTCTAGTTTGTCACCTAGGTGATGTAGAAGTTCCCATTCCTCTCTAAAGTTCTGAGATTTGTGTTTGGCAGCCCATTCTCCAAGAGATGCACATCCAAAATGAATCAGCACTGGAGGAAGAAGAGGGAAGTGGTGGTGCTGTGTCCTTTTTTGAGTATTGTCCGGTCTGGATGTCAGAGAATTAATTAATTGCCCAAGGCCCTGTAAGTTAGGATCTCTGAGGACTAGCAAAAGCTGGTTAAAAAAAAAAAAAAAATATTCAGTAAAGGTGCCCCAAAATTTCTACTTTCCTCTGGGTTTGTTAATTCCATTTGAATAAACTCAGAGCACTCCAAAGAGTTTCAAAAAAACTTGCTTGTATTTTCTGGTCTAAGATGAACGCTTAAGCTTACCTCTTTGAGATGACGTCTCTGTGTATGGTGTTCTTTTCCAAATTTAACTCGATTTTCAGAATTGCCTGTGATATTTGTAAAAGTGTAGATTCTTTGACACAATTTCACTATTTCTGTTGAAATACTTTGTCCAGGAAATAAGCCTAGGAATCTGTATTTTTAAGAAACCTCCTAAGAGATTCTACTGATAAAGATAGCTTTGGAGCAAGTATCTTTCAGTCAAACAGCTTCTCTACCATTTAATAAACTTCATAATATTGGTAATACACTGAGTTGTACTTTCTATATCTGAAAAGTAATCATTTCTACCTCAGAGGCTATTAAGTGATTCTAAGCCCTCTAGCACTTATGTGCTTGATCATTTTTGTGTCTACAGAACCTAGCTTAGTGGTTGGCATTTAATAAACCCTCATGAATATGTTGAACTGAGAAAAGAGATAATATGATCAGAACACAGCAGACACTTAGAAAACTCCAATATCATTCCTCCTCTTTGACTTAGGTTTTTTTTTTTCCTCTTTAATAATAATCAGTTACTGAATATTCTTATTAGAAGTAAGTATATTTTTTGATGGTCATAACAGTCACCAAATATTTGTTTCTTTGGTGTATCTTTTAAGTTGTTTTTAGTATGAGATCATTAATGAGTTTATACGGAGGCCAGGTCCATTTGTTCTACTAAATTTATGACTTACTATGTAAATTATTATCCATAAATGCTATGGATCTCCTGTTACTGTGCCAGGATTCTAGATCATGTTGATTATGGGGTTTTAGTTGTTGTTCTGCCAGAACTAAATCATTGTGTTCTTAAAGACATCATTTAAATTCCATATGTTTGTTGTAATAAGATCTACTATTTACATTAATTTAAAGAACTTGACTTATTACTGCAACCAGAGTATGGGTGCAGGATTCAGAACTGTTGAAGTCATTGTAAAAATCATAGTTGTGGATGATGGATCCATTTAAATATAAAACTAAAAATTAAATATAAATAAATAAAAATTAAAACTGTGAGAATTAATATCTGAGAATTATATTTTCCAAAATAATATCTGAGAATTATATTTTCCAAAATGGAATCTTAGTTTTTAAATGACTCTGGTTATTTAATATTTGCATAATATTTTTAGAGTAGTTTTTCAGGAAAGAAAATTGCTTTCTGTAGGGAATATTTTCCCCTATGAGATCAGCAGTTTCTTTAGTTCACTTTGTTTTTCTTCTGTTGAATCAAGAAGAATTAAGTGTTATGTTTTATATTAAAAACAACACATCTACTATAATCCAGCGCTAAACATTTCTTTTATGCCTTCTATGTATGTATGTATATTTGGTAGATATCTGAAATCTTGTATATCTAAAGATAAGACAATTATTTGAATGGTAGGATTTGTGTCGATTTATTTTCACTTCTTGTACCTTTCTATAGTGATTGATTTTTTTAAAGTACAGATAGCATTTTATATAAAAATATTATTTAGAAGAATGGAGGTTTGGTTTTTAAATTATTTATAGGAAGGGTTCTAAATTTTTGTAACTCAAAAATTGCTGATAATCTTTACTGCTCAGAAGTTGAGCACTTTTTTTTCCCTTTTGTTTTATGTTGCTTTATTTAATGTCTCTGTAGAGACAATGTAGTGCTTTGTCTTTATAGACAGTTTACCTTGATACTAATTCTGGCTTTGTCGCCTAGTAATTGTCAATCAAGTATGACCTCAGTCTAATTGTGTATCCCTCCATGCATGGAAAACCTAGTGTTACATTTATTTCAGAAGACTGTCACAAAAATTAATATATATACTTTAGTGATCTATCCTACTACCTGGGTGCAGGGTCTGCTCAAAAGAGAAAAGCTGTTATTACTATTTTAAAAGTCCAGATTGTATTTATAAGTGTGTGTGTGTTTTTAT
The DNA here is from genome assembly GCA_004024925.1 of Scalopus aquaticus. Taxonomy (NCBI): domain Eukaryota; kingdom Metazoa; phylum Chordata; class Mammalia; order Eulipotyphla; family Talpidae; genus Scalopus; species Scalopus aquaticus. The sequence continues at coordinate 83,554 of PVIJ01004466.1, forward strand.
TAAGTTAACATATTTTTTTAAAGTCATGAGCATATTACACTTCCATTTGTTTGTAAATTACTTAAAGTACTCTACAATGGACTTTTCTCAGGTTTGAACTTTTTGTCCTGGAAGCTGTGCATCGACATGAGGCTTGTTATTCTCGATAACTATGACCTGGCTAGTGAATGGGCAGCCAAGTACATCTGTAATCGCATCATTCAGTTCAAACCTGGACAGGATAGATATTTTACACTGGGTTTGCCAACAGGTAATACACCATTTTTTTCACTTTAGATCCTCAAGTTTATGGAATTGAAGGGTTTCTTTTAGTAAAATAGTTTTCCTGTTATTTATTGCTGTATCACTGATAAACCATATTAGTATATGCATGTAGATCTAGTAACTACATTTCATTACTGTTTTCTATTTCTCCTATTGTTCCAAAATGCAAAAGGAGATATCCTGACTTGAGAGATGGTCATAGTATGTTCTATACCTTCTCTGGTACTCTTTTGTTTATTTGTAGGGGTGTTGCTTTCACTATTCACATAATTTCTTAGTAATTTAGCCTTCCTATTAATAAGAGATACCCAAAATGTATACTGTTGTTGCTTCTTAATTTTATCTCACCTACTTTATATTATCATATTAGCCTTTTATTATTTTTGTGGGGTTTTTTTCTATTATTGAATTGTTATAAGTGAAAAATTTGAAAACTAGCATATCTCCTTAACAGAATAAATATAAACATTAATTACAGATTTTATTGTATTTAGTTCTCTGTGTCTTTTGTAATTACCTCTCACCAAGCACAACTTCTGGCAGATTATCTCTTACTTTATAATTACCTCTCACCAAGCACAACTTCTGGCAGATTATCTCTTACTTTATAGTTACTGAGATAACCTTAACAAGCTCAACATTTAAAGACCTACCTGCGGCCTCCTTGATGGAGCAAGGGGTTAAGTCTTAGCACTGTGAAGCAATCTGCAGCCACTGCTGCACAAGTTAGATCCCCGGCCAGGGAGATTTCCACATGGCACAGCAGACCTCTCCTGCCTTCTTGCCCACTGCTCCCTTCAGCAGAATAATTCAGTCAGTCTGCCTGTTCTGCTCCCCACTGTCTCTGGTGACTACTCTCACCACCCTGTACCGCTATCCTATATCCCAGCTCTTGTATGCATAAATAAATAAATCTTTAAAAAAAAAAATAAAGACCTACATGCTGTGGGTCTGTCCTACCTCCCATCCTTATTCCCACCATTTGCCTACACTGAATCATGATAAGCAAATTAGACTGCTTGATGTTCAAAGAGTAGGCCTGAACTTTTTTTTTGCTTTATTCATATTGCTAGTATGTTAATATAATGAAAATTAATCAACTCTGGAACTAGATAGAATCTCTTGAATCTTTGGTTTCACAGCCATATAGTATTTGACAGATTCCATAATCTCTTTCAACCAGTTCTGCTATCTTTAAAATGGGAACAATAATGCCAATTTCCCAAGTTTGTGAGAGTTACACATGGTAATGTTAAAAACACCAGTGTAGCATTTAGCACATGGCAGGCATACAAATAACATCTCTGAACTTCCTCCCTTTTTTTCATTTTAAACAACAACTTACCCGTCTTTGTTGGAATCCCATCCCATCTCAAGACTGTTGAAATGCCATCTTTGACCCTCCCTCCAACAAGCAAGACCTAGCCTTTTCTTTGATTAATTACAGTTCTATAGGTTATTTATAATGTTCTTCTTGTGGTTATTTTGTGCATGCCTGTCCATATCTTATGAATTCTTCTAGGATAGAAAAAGTCATAATTTTTGTATTATCTGAATCATAGTAAAGACTTGCTAAATATTAGTTATATTAGTATATAACTAGTTATATTCTTGATAACTAGTTATGTTAGTAAATGAGTATTGGTAATCAAATATTAAAAAGAAGTGTCTTTAACTAGTTTACCCTGTACCTTTTTTTTCATCCACATTGACTTAAAAATACAAAACAAATTTGTTTTTTGTCATCACCATTGGGATAACTTCTCACTTTTCTTTTTCATGGATCCTTAAATTAAAGAGGGAATCCTATGAGTGTCCTCTTGGCACTGAAAGATTGACATAGCAACCTTTTTATAATTCTAGAAAGGAAAATGGAAAAGCATTTCTATAAATCTTTCTGCCATGTTTCATATTAATGACGTTCTTCGAGAAAGAATTATAAAATTTGACCACATAAATTTTAAAGTATTAACTGCAATTTAAAATAATATATATGTGGGCCTCCCTGGTGGCGTAGTGGTTAAGCGCTGCGCTGTGGAGCTGTCGGCAGCAGCGACGCAAGTTCGACGCCCAGCCAGAGAGAATCCCACATGGTGCGGCAGACCTCTCCTGCCTTGCCCGCTGCTCCCCTCAGCAGTGTATTTCTGATCTGCCTGTTCTGCTCCCCACTCTGTCTCTGGTGAAGCCTCTCGCCACTCCACACCTCTGGCCTGTACCCCAGCTGTATGTATAAATAAATAAATCTTAAAAAAAAAATAAAAATAAAATAAAATAATATATATGTGTAAGAAAAGCTTAGACTTCTGTAATCTGAACCTGCCTTTATGATACTAATAATTCTTTGTGATATTTATGATATATGATATTTATAATTTATAGCCACCTTTTTTTAAAAGATTTATTTATTTATGCATACAAGCTGGAATGTCGGCCAGAGGTGTGGGTTGGTGAGAGGGTTCACCAGAGACAGAGTGGGGAGCAGAACAGGCAGATTGACTGAAGTACACTGCTGAGGGGAGTAGTGGGTAAGGCGCGAGAGGTTTGCTGCACCATGTGGTAATCTCCCTGGCCAGGTGTCGAACAAATGCTTCAGTGGCTCTGGATAGTTTCATAGTGCTGCACTCAACCCTCTGCGTCACCAGGGAGGCCCAATTTATAGCCACTTCTTATATGAAAGGCAGTCTTTTAGAATTTACTCTGAAATTTACTTTTTTTTTGGCCAAAGATTATTTAGTGCTATTATACTTCTGCTGGACATTTGAGTAGAATTTTTTTTTTTTTCTCATTCACCAGCTATTCCATTGGATAGCTACATGCTTGGTACTGTTGTGGTAGCTTCCCAACTATGGAGTGCCTTAAGAAGGGTGGGAGCTGTCAGAGTCCCTGCACTGTGATCAACCTCATTCATCACTTCAGTGCCCTGGCGGGTATCATTTTTTTCTCTCAGTGCCAGCCATGTCAACAGATGGGAAGTACTAAATAAATAATTCATAGCTAGTGATAGGGCTGTGAAGTTTGTGCTGACTCCAAAATCCATGATTTTCCTTTTTCTTTAAATAAAACATCCATTGTGTGGTTGTTATACATTATATATTCCTCACCTTTTATCCCACCCATCCCCCATCTCTTTAAATCTTATGGTCTTATTTGGTTTTCAATGTCCATTAGTTTATTATTTCATTTTACCTGTTTATTTACTTAGTTTGCTTATATTCCACATACCAGTATAATCAGCCAATAATTGTCTTTATCTTTCTAATTTCTCTTTGCACAATCCACCCCCAACAGAGTTCCTTTCATTTTGCTGGAAAATGGCAAAAGTTCATCTTTCCTTATAGCTAAGTAGTATTCCATTGTGTATATAGTCTGTGTCTTCTTTATATAGTCTGTTTTACTGGGCATTAAGAGTGCTTCTGTATCTTAGCTGTTGTAAATAATGATGTGGTAAACATTGTGGTGCACATAACTCTTGAAGTTGATACTTTCATATTCTTTGGCTAGATACCCAAAAGGTACATTGCAAAATCATATGATTGTTCTACTTCTAGTTTTTTGAAGAAGGGTAATAGTGCTTTCCGAAATGACTGCACCAATTTATTTACATTCCCATCAATAGTGTATATTCCTCTTTCCTCATATCCTTACCAACACTTATTAGCAATCTTTTTGATATAAGCCATTCTCATAGGTGTGAGATGATATCTCCTTGTGTGGTTTTGATTTATATTTCCCTAATAAGTGATGATGAACGTGTTTGCATTTCTGTTGGTTAGCTGTATATCTTCTTTGGAACAGTGTCTATTTAAGTCTTCTCATTTTTTTAATTGAGTGGTTTACCTTTTGGTGTTCAGTTGGATGAGTGCTTTATATATGTTGGATATTACCCTTGTGTAGAAATTTTATTTGCAGGTGTTGCATTTTGTGCGAGAGGGTGGGCAAATAATTAGTACTCCAGCCAGGATTGGGAGGGCCAGATTGCTTATTGAAGAATGTCCTCAGTCTCACCTTCCAGGTTGAAGGTAAAGTGGAAAAATACAGAAAATTTAGAAAACAGAAGGAGGTTATCTTCCAGTGGCTAAATTAATTTATTTTATGGTGCCATATCATGAAGCACTAGCAAACACATGTTAATTTTATAAAAGATGTAAAAGAATCACATGTGTAAAACAATAAACTCAAAACACTCAGATGATGCATCCAGAGCCAATATTCCATTTCCTCAAATGTATATATTCTAGCTGGTGTATACATGTATAAAAAAAAGTATACATTTCAGCTGGTGCATGCTGAAGATAACACAAACAAACAGGCTCAAATTAAAAACATCAAAATTTTAGGTTCCTCACCCAATCCTTGCCAGTTTCAGAGTTTATCTGAAAGTAGGGACAAATAAATTAAGCTCTGGTTTCTCTCTTGATTTTATTAAATGGTCAATACTACCCTATTTTTGTATCATTTATGCTACAAATCTGAAACTGGCAAAGATTTTTCTCAAAGGGTGGTCTGTTTATTTTTTATTTAATACATATGTGCCCTCTAGAAGATTCTAATCTTAGAATGTACAACATTAATTATAGATATCCTACAACTCAGGAATAATTTTCCAAGCTATGATTTTCAGTGATAGATTTCCCAGCTTTATTCACTAAGTTACATAAAATGTCAAAGTACCTTTTAAAGAGACTAATTCAGCATGTATTTGTTAATTGAATATGTATTTAAATTAATATTTGTTTAATAAATTAGAAATATAGAATGTCATTAAGAAGAAAACAAAGTTAATGTAAGCTTTTTAAAAAAAACAGATTTTCAAGTTATATTAGAAAATGGAATCTTTATCTGTTTTAGGGAGTACACCTTTAGGATGTTATAAAAAACTAATAGAATATCACAAGAATGGAGACCTTTCTTTTAAATATGTAAAGACCTTTAACATGGATGAATATGTAGGTAAGCCATTTGTGTATATTTGGATTTGTTATATTTTAAATAAGTGAATATATTTTGAGAATATTAATATACTGTTTGAATTTATAATATAAACATATTTCAAGGAAGTATTATATACTTCCTTGTGATGATGTAGGGAATTTATATACAAAAAATCTTTATTTTTGTGGTAGCACAATTTAATGGAAGGAATATGGAGTGAGAAGATCTGTATTTATCTTGGATTCTGCTACTTATAACTTATGTAACTGAGCCAGTCTGTTCGTATTTCTTGTTCTTTCTTCTCTTTCTGCAAAATTAAAACCAGTCAGTATTGTGATGACAAATTTAAGAAATATGTATGTAAAATTAATTAGTCAGATTATAAGACTATTTATATTTGTAGATGTGAAGTTTTATGATTTATTGATTGGCAACTTTCTTTACTGGAGAGCTTTATGATACATATGAACTGTGTTAAAATTTAAATATAGGAATTTATTTTAGTGGCAGCCTAAGCACTGTTGTAATTCATTATATTTTGCATGCATAGAGGAAGAATTGAGGACATACATGAGCCAGCACTTTAGTTGAATGGCTAATTAATTTATGTTGAGCTTACCATTTCAGTTACACTGCTTAAGATTTTGTGTGTTTAAGATGTGGAGTGATTAAATACACATGAACTATGCTTCTGTGTTTGAATTCCAGCCCCTTGTGAGCTATGTGAATGTAGGAAAGTTACTTAACTTTTCTTTGCTTCTGTTCATCTGTAAAAGGAAATGATAATAGCATTTCCATAGATGTTGTACAAATTGTTTTAATATATACACGTTCAGTGATTAAAATAATATCTGGGTATATAAGCATATATTCCACATAAAAATTCTTTGAATATGATATGAAAAGGTTGTATATTTTAAATAACATTTGTGGATTAATCAGAAAAGTAAAATTCAGATTTATTTCTGGAAATAGTTACATTTTTTATCATATTATATTTAGGACTGCCCAGAAACCATCCTGAAAGCTACCATTCTTATATGTGGAATAACTTTTTTAAGCATATTGATATAGATCCTAATAATGCTCATATCCTTGATGGGAATGCTACAGATTTACAAGCAGAATGTGATGAATTTGAAAAGAAAATAAAAGAAGCTGGAGGAATTGATCTTTTTGTTGGAGGTATGTAAAATTTTTGTCATTGTTTTGAATTAAGAGCTTCAAATTTAAAACATTTTCCATTTTATAATGTAAAGAACACCTGTAACTATCTGTAATACCCATTTATTCAGTTAATAATTTCTATTTTACTTTATTTGATAAAAAATAAGATTACAGGTTGGATTTTTTTCAAATTATGTCTTGAGAAATAGCTCCTAGTCCCTGCTAATTTCTTCTAAATACCTCTGAAATTGACAGCTTATCACATATTACAAAAACAGTGATATATGTGTTTTTTTCTAAGTGTTATTCTTCTCCTTTTACTATTTCATTAAAACTCCAGCACAGCTTTCTTTTCAAATTACAATGTTAAATTTCTGAAGGTCTGTATGTGGAGAGATGGATTTTAGCATATATCTACTGATCACTTAAATTGTTTCATCTCACTAAGAAATGTATTAAGAATGATGTAAGATGCTGTTAGCCTTTTATTAATAAGAATTTTAAGTTGTATAATTGTCTTAAACTCCAAAGTGAACAAATGTTAAATTCCACAATAAGTTTATATATATTCATATATAATCATGTATATCTATGGCTCTGTGTGTGCATAATCTACCACTGAATAGATAGGGGAGAGTTTATAATAACAGTTTTATTAGTATGAAATATCTGAGGCAGCTACTTAATATTATTAGAATAGAATAACATCACCTAAACTGAAATCAAAATAGTATTTTGCCAAATTCTTTAGTATTCAACTAAACATACTGAACCAATAAATTCACATTAAGTTCTCTTATAATTAGAAGACTGCTCAGATTTATATGATTTAGATCTTCAGTAGAGCTACACTGAGGCTAATGTATGTTTGAGGTGACCAAGTGTAGTTAAATTGGTTGGTTGCCATTGGGAAAATTGTGTTTTATATTCAGACATTAATTTACATTCTGTTTTGGCCACTTTCTCTATGACCTTTGGGAATTTCAGTATAATTAAGTCATTTGTAAAATGGTTAATCTTACCCATTCCAAAATGTTTGAGAATTAACTGTGTTATAGCTTTTATAAAGCCCTTGTACAGTGATTGCCAAGTAGATGGTATCCTATTAGTATTACTGTAGTCTTCTTTTTCTCACTGAACTGTAGATCCTGGAATAATTGTTCTTTAATTAACTGAATTTCCTGTGGTTTTTACTGAATGACCTCTAAGGTATCCAGCAAGATTGAGATATCTCTTTGAGGACATTTTATCTCTTCCCTAGAAGAACCAGTATCATTACCTTGAAGTTGTGATGTTTATCTTGGCAAGAATACAAATTAGACTGCTTTGCTTTTCAAAATAAAAAGTGTTCTATAAGTTAGATAAATTAATACTGCATTTGTATTTCTGGAAAACACTTGCACTCCAGTTTTGTCCATATGACTCAATTCTGAGATAATTACCATTTCTACCTACCAATGTCAAGGCTAAGGTAATAAATATTTGAGAACTTTAAAGGAGTGCACTATCCATGTATTTTTCAGATTTTCAAAATCAAGTAGAATTGTTGTAATATATTATTATATACCTAAACTTTATCTTAGTTTTATTAAGAAATATTTTTATTCCTTTACCATTATACAAATGAAACATGGTAGTTATTAGAGGCTTATGATTAAAAAAATGGTTGCATAAATAATATGTTTTTTTAACTTCTTAATTTGAGGACTTTATTCCTATTTATTTATCTTAAATAAGGATCCATGTCACAAATTGGGGACTCAATACAGAAAATAGAATTTACAGAGGGGGTAACTGATAAGAGCTCTTTATCTGCACTTTGCCCTTTTGCCTGTTTTCCAGAAAGCATTTATAATTTAGTGTGATCTTTAATGCTGTAACTCCCTTATCCAGGACTCCTAATAGAACTTTCTTCTTTTCACACAGTTTTAAATCATTTTTTCATATTTAGCAAAAGATTTTTGGTACATTTCCTCATGGTAAGCCACTCAGTTCTCCCATTGAAACAAATGGGACATAGTGTAACTATTTATGTTCATCATATACTTACTATCAAAAGAACTTTACTTTGATTTTTAACCAGTTTTGTCTTAAGCTTCTTGTAATTGTTTTGTCTTTCCTGTGATTATTCTATCCTCTCTCTCTCTCTCTCTCTCTCTCTCTCTCTCTCTCTCTCTCTCTCTCTCTCTCACACACACACACACACACACAAATATGTATTTCCTTGCCTCTTACACTAACATCTTCACTGTACCCACATGATGACGCAGGGTCTGACACATTTATCATCCAAAGGACATAATAACCCTTTCTTTAGGGAGAAAAAGTTTAGCTTATTGCATTTTCTTTTAACTTTTTCCTTTGGGATACCCTATTATTGGATATGTTCTCACAAGAGAATCTTATTTGACTCTGCTTTGTTGATCTAGGTTAATTATCATTGGATTTTCAAGATGAGGCTTGGTGCCTGGGTCTTACTACTTACCCTTCTTTTGTTCCAGGGTTTGGTTAATAAAAACACTAAGAACTGAGCCAAATGGGATCAAAATGTCAGCTTTATTAAAGGTAAAGTTGGATTAGAGGTTGCAGGTTGGGTTTGAGGCCAGAATGGAGTTTCCTGTTCGTTCCCACTAAACTGGAAATAGTAGAATGTGAAGACCTCAAAAATATTAATCCACCATTGTTCACGCCTGACAAAATGGAGCAGGAGTTCCCTCCCATCAGTAAAAAAGAGAAAGTAGGAAATATATACTCTTAAAAGGTCTCATTTTTCCTCTAATAACAGAAGTGTTGAGAGAAAGAATAAAGTGTATCATGCAATCCCTCATCCACCTCCAGCAATAAAATACACAAACAAGGGATTTTATAATTGGACTGTAAAGGCATTATTCACTGTAAAATGATTCTAAAACAGTTTGTTTTTAAAAGCAAAAATAAGACAGTGATGAAATTTTAACCTTCTCCTTTGATAACATGATTAGTGTCTTTGGTTTGTAAGTAACAGTGATCTAATAATAGTATCAGAAATAAACTAATCAGTATGATTTTGGGGTAACTCACAGAATTTACAAAAGAGTTGAAACAACCAAGTCTCTGGTAGGATAAGAACTTAGAGGAACCTCACATCTCCAAATCAGGAACTCATCAACTCTCCTACAAGCAATCAATAAATACCTCAGCCATACATGGCCTTTCTGTCTCCCTTCTCTGTAAAAAGTACCATAAATTAAAAAAAAGAAAAATGTTCCATCTTCTGGGACAATGACCATCAACTTCAACAAACTTGCTAACCAGAAATAAAAGTTCGGTGTTGCAAAACAAAAAGAAAGAAACTCAAGGAGACAAATTCTGATTACTTCAGTTTAGGACAAATACTTACCCCTAGACCATAATTACTCTGCCTAAGATAGATACGGAGATTTATAAATGTTCTGTCCTCTTTTATGAGGGGAGCAAAGCAGAACAAAAGGGAGAAACCACACTGAACATACCGAAGAACAGCAACCATTTGTTATTTAACCATTATTTCTTGAGGTCTTTTATGTGTCATTTAAATGATAAAAATAGAATAATGAAGAAGACAAAGCCCTTACTCTCATGAAGTTCATATTCAACCCCACAGAATTTTAGGAACACAGGAAAGACATAGACTACAAACTCTGATTTTTTTAGAGGTGGTTCATAAAAGTGCTGATTCCTTACCTCCCTGGTGACACAAGGGGCTAAGTCTCAGCCTATGAAACTATCCGCAGCCACTGCAGCACTAGTTTGATCCCCAGCCAGGGAGTTTCCCACATGGCTCAGCAGACCTCTCCTGCCTCATCTTCTGCTCCCCACTCTGTCTCTGGTGAATCCTCTCACCACTCCATACCTCTGGACTACACCCCAGTTCTTGTATGCATAAATAAATACGTCTTTCAAAAAAATTGGCTATGATTTTTGTATTTCCTGATAATTTAAAACTATTTTATAAACCTTTTTGAAACATTCTGAACATTAAAAAAAAAAAACATCAGAAAGCTCAATTTTTGATAGTTACTTGTGGTAAGGATGTGTATTAACTCTTCTCCAACATGAATCATTGCTGATAATTTCAGCTTTCTTGTACACTTTATATTTCCCAAGTCACAGTGAAACCACTAGTGAGATGACCAGTATTGATCTTTTTACTTTTTTTTAATCTGGAACTTATATTTTCCTGGTTCCATCCTTTCCTTTTTGTATATACATAAAGAGATACAAATATTTGGACAGATGTATACTTAGCAGGAGAAACAGAAGTGTTTACAAATCTAGAGAGAAATGTATATCTGTACTTCAAACCATACGTTGATAAGCAGATTCATAATAGTGGAAATAGTCCTGATGTGTGAATCATATGTAGGTCAGACTTGATGTCCCCACATTAAAAAATGTCTGGATTGTTATGCTTTGGTAGTTCATACTACTTCCTGAGAAACTCTGCATAGTTTACCTTGTAGCCTGGGAAATAATTTATTAGAACTGCGTATTAAGTAAAATATACACATTTTATCTTTAAATATCCAGAGTATAAATGTAACAAATATTCTAAGGTTTATTGTTTTAGTTGTGCTTGTCAGAATCTGACTAGCTAGGAGGGTAAATGTATATAAAACATGATTTATTTATGTCACAAAGATTTTTCATTTTATAAAAAAGATATCACTCTATTTCCTTCATTAAGAGATCTCATGTTTTTATCTCAGTTTTACAGGCAATCCTAGAATAACAGAGCTGTCAGTAGGTCTTCTTAAATCATTGTTTTCAAATTGTGTTTGTCGCCCATGAAGTCATGAAATCAGTATATTCTGGCATATGTCTGCTAGCATTTCCTTTTGTATGTTAGTGAAATGGAGTATAATTGAAAGTAACTTCTATGGTTTCTAGTAAGAATAGATATTGCTACATGCAGTTATTTTATTGTGTTTATTTGTGAGTATGTATACTAGATTGCACTGTCAAATGTACTTTGTATTACAGGTTGTAGTTTAAAAAAAGTTTGAAGCGAATACTCCCATATTTTTTCTAATCTAGACATTTACAAAAGGTGGGTCCACTAGTTAATTAGCTTATCTAGACTAGAATCAAGCAAGTTAAAGTGTGTGAGCATAAAGATCACTGGGTTAAGAATCAGAAGTTTTAGAAATCTTGACTCAGTATTTACTAAATTGTTACCTTAAACAAGTCACATTTTATCCTTGAGTATCAAGTTTCCTTTTAAACTTAAAAAAAATGTGGGGTTGATGAGGAAAACATATGTGCCTGGTCACTCTTACGAGATTGTTAAATATATATATATCATCATTGATACGATGCTTATGAAAACAGTTTATATAAGGCAAGATTTTACTGCTCTTAGAATCATATGCTTAGCTCAATGCTAAACATATAGGAAACATTAAAATACTTGTTGAATCAAGTATAGGAAGAAATAACTTTATAAATTCAACTACCAAATAAAACAAGGTAAGTATTATGACCTTTATTCCTCATGTTGAACATGAGAAACCTTATTTCTTGATTTATTTTATGTGAGAAACCTTATACCTTATTTATTTTATGTGTACGTGTGTGTGTATTTTTTTTTTTAAAGGAATTGGTCCAGATGGTCATATTGCTTTCAATGAGCCAGGATCCAGTTTAGTATCAAGGACAAGATTAAAGACTCTGGCAATGGACACCATTTTGGCAAATGCTAAATATTTTGATGGTGACTTATCAAAAGTGCCAACTATGGCTTTAACAGTTGGTGTGGGGACTGTGATGGATGCCAGAGAAGTAAGAATGACATATTCTTTCTCTTTGATGTCTGTAGATTTTGGAGGAATTATGGCACTGAATAAATGATATTTTGGTAGCATTATACTCACAATATAGCTTGCTTACTGCCAGTCTCATGCTGTGTTTAGGGCTCAATTATATTAAATCTTTTGGATCTGTGAACCATAGAATTTGGCTCCTTTTGAATTACAGCTTTACTTGCCTAATCCTGCTTCTTAAAATCACAATACTCAAATATTCTTCTTTTAGGTGAAATAGTATTGTAAAAGTCTATTGGTACAAAGATCCAATACCAGTGAACACTGAACTACTTGAGGAACCCTCAGGATAATTTAAAGTACTTCTTATTTTTTATTTTCTTTTTATTTATACATACAAGCTGGGGTACAGGCCAGAGGCGTGGGGCGGCGAGAGGGTTCACCAGAGACAGAGCGGGGAGCAGAACAGGCAGATCAGAAATACACTGCTGAGGGGAGCAGCGGGCAAGGCAGGAGAGGTCTGCCACGCCATGTGGGATTCTCCCCAGCCGGGCGTCAAACTCGCGTCGCTGCTGCCGACAGCTCCACAGTGCAGCGCCCAACCACTGTGCCACCGGGGAGGCCCAATTTAAAGTACTTCTTGACTATAAAGGGATAGCTCAGTTGGTTTCCACAAGAAATGGAACCCATTGAGAACTAGATCTGATTTAAATTTGGTCTATTAACAAGGCAAGGGTTCTGAACAGCAGACTGCCTAATCATTGAATTTTGAATTAAGCTGTCATTTTTCCTTCCCTAAAAATAATAAAGCAAAATGTTGACAGCTTATGGTGATAAGTGGTTAAATTATATGGAAACCTGTGGAATTCCTTCCTTTCTGGCAGCAGGATCAGACAAGTTCAGAGGAAAGAGTACAGACAAGGTAAGGTAAGACATCTAGACTTGAACATACAAATAGAGCTGTCGTTCAAAATGTAGAAGTTTTTCATCTAAAAACCACTGACACATAGAAAAGACCTTTCAAGGACTGAAATTTCAGAGTAAATAAGGCAAAAAAGATTTTAGAGCAATCTTACTTCTGAAGTATTAAACTGAAAGTTATATAAATAGATTTCTCACATTTACAAGATTTGTTATAATGTAACAAGACTAGGGCTTCCCTGGTGGTGCAACAGGTTAAGTCTCAGCACTATGAAACTACCAGCAGCCACTGCAGCACAAGTTCGATCCCCTGACAGGGAGCTTCCCACATGTTGCAGCAGACGTCCTCTACCTCACCCGCTGCTCCCCTCACCAGTACTTCAGTAGATTCACCTGTTCTGCTCCCCGCTCTGTCTCTGGTGAATTCTCTCACCACCCCACACCTCTGGCCTGCACCCCAGTTCCTGTGTGCATAAATAAATCAATCTTTAAAAAAAAAAAAGACTAATTCTTACAATAACTATTCAGATAGATTTTTTTTGCCAAGTTTTCCAACCAAATTATATGATAATGTTACCCTCACAATATATATTCCCAACATAATTATAAAGAAAATCATTATGTCAAAACTATTCTAGGGCTTTAATGGGTTTAGCAATTATAGGCTTTATGGAATATTCAATAATACCCCCATTTTGCTTTGTTAACCATAAAAAGGGATACACTTTTTGCTTGACATCTTAAAAAACTTGAAATTAATATCAAACTGAAGAAATGCAGTGATACTTTTTATTTTGCCCTCAACAATATTGGTATGATGCTAAAGTCCTTGCTTAAAATTTTTTAAAGTGCTTATTGAGTTGAAGCATATTTTAATTATTAATAAATTATGTTCATGATATTTCAGGTAATGATCCTCATTACAGGAGCACACAAGGCATTTGCTTTGTACAAAGCAATAGAAGAAGGAGTCAATCACATGTGGACTGTTTCAGCCTTCCAACAGCATCCCCGAACTATTTTTGTCTGTGACGAAGATGCTACCTTAGAATTAAGAGTTAAAACTGTGAAATACTTTAAAGGTGAGCACTGAAATTTCACAGCAGACAATGAGATGTTTTATTGTAAATGACAATTAAAACTTACTGTGACTGTGGAGTTACCTCCTATTTGAAAACTGGCATTATGCTAGTAGCCAGTTCTTTCAAGGAATAGAAATGTCCCACCTCTAGCTTTTCAAAATAGGTTCTTACTTTATTTTTTCATGAAGGGAATCTCTTCAGGATTTTCAGTAAAAACAGCTTTTCTTGAAATCCAGAATTTAATAAGATACTTTACTTTCATATTGAAACTATAAGATTAAATAACCCAATAGGAAATGTATATATGTTCTTTCTGATGTTCTTTTCATTATTTGCCTGTCCTAGCCTCCTCCCCAGTTTATGTTTAAGGTCTTTTACAATATCACTTAATCATAATTTCAAAAATTTTTTTCCATATATTAAATTTATTATAGCTAAAGGGGAAATAGTATCAGATAAACTCTGCAACTAAGCAGGAGCTTGATTGCACAGCCTTCTGCATTTGTATTTTCCTTTTTATTCTACCTCTGGTCTAGTTCGGTAATTCTTAAACTTTGCTGTACCAGATAAGGTTGTGTATATATAAAACCACATATGCTTAATTTGAGGTTTTACAAGAGAAATTTTGAATACACTCAATCTAGAATCCATTCCCTGCATCAGAATCAACTCCACATATATACACACATAAACAGGCTATGTGAGTAGTTACTGTTTATAAAGCACCTTTATTTATATAGCTGTTACCAAAATATTCTGTAATTGGTTTTACATATATAGGTCAGGAATTCATTGCTTTATGATTTAAGCAATACTTGTATATATCAGGTTCTTTTTGTAGGAAATCGTCAATTTTTACAACTTAGAATCTAGTAAATTCTTGAATTGTTCAAAAAACAATCGACTTTTCAAAAGAACTTTTAGTTTGAAAGCAGTATTATGTGTAAAGCTATGACCACTGTTTGATTTTTAAAAAAAAAATTATAAAGTTGAATATTTTTAATGTTTATCCTAGTGCTTTAAGCTCTTTCTTTTAAAATCCTAATGTTTTCTTCCCATGATCTGTTACCAAATGACAGATAACTGTATCAAGTAGAATGAACCTCTAAAACCTGATTCTCTCTATAAGGCAATATTATCTAAACCACATGGCTGAAATTACCATTATCTTCAGTGTTCTCTTTCTTGGATCTTTCCAGTCTCCATTTTACTGCCCTTTACGTACTGTTTGTTGAAAATGGATTTAATTTTCAATTAAATTTTGTTTTAAATAATATTGATTCTGTTTGGAGAGATCATCTGGGAAATCTTAAGCAGGTATTTCTTTTGCACCATTAAAACTTACGCTTTAATCTATATTTGCAAAATGGAAATATTCCAGTTAGTATCTTCAGCTAAGAAATATGGGTTAAAGTGCCTTCACTACAGTGTTTCACATTGGTATGATTCAAAAGAAGTGTAAGAAGTATTCCTGTCTCATAGTTTATATTATTTATAAAAAGTTAACTGTGATCACTAAGTGATTTGAGAAAATATTTGACATTAAAATAAAAAGTTCTCAAAGGTAGGGACTTTAGTTTTGTTCACTGTGTCATTTTAATCTAGAAGTGTGTTTGGTACATTGGAGGCACTTGATAAATTATGGGCAGGTGACTAAGTAGGTGGGATATCAGATCACTTCAGATTAAGTGTTAAATTATGTAAATCAGACTGTGTAAGTCCAAAAATTATTAAATAAGGGAAAGATAATAATTGAAGTTTAGGTGGAAAAAAACTTTATGCTTATCAGGCCTGGTAGGTGGGTAGTATTTGCGTAGTAGCAGAAATAGTTCTTATTAATAGAATACAGTAAATTGCATTGATAAGATGGGGTTAAATTCTGTATCTTATAAAAACAGAATGTATTGATTAAGAAAAAAAGGCAAACCAAGTTTTATGTCAATGACTTCTCACCTTTTGTCGGTCATGGATCACTTTGACAATCAAGTGAAAAAAAGCCTCTCAGAGAAAAAGTGGATGTGTATATATGTGTGTTTGCATACACACACACACACACACACACACACACACACACACACACCACACTTTTGCATTTGTATAAATTTGTATATTATTTTGGAAACTTTAAAGTTTTAGAGTTATATCAAATCCTAGGCCTCCAAGTTAAGAGTCAATGCTACACTGGATTTCTAACAGCTATACAGCTTCTAATTGTCACCAGTCTTAGAGTCAGAGATGGTTTTGGTATAGCTTGCTCTTCTTTTTTACTGAATTCTAAGTCTAAGTCTTATGTTTAAATACAGGATACTGTTTAACTTTTTTAATCATGTTGATATCTTGAGTTTTAAACCTTGAAAATCCTAATGTTAGAATTAGGCCAAGGGTAAGTGGACTAGTGTAGTTTAAGACTTGGCTCTAAGAAACCTCCAGAATGCTTCTATCATAGCCTTTGCTTTTGAACAGCCAAGATTTTATTTTTCCCCTATAAGGGTGTAAAGTTAACTGTAGCATCAAAAGGGTATATGGGGTGGGAGTCTTTGTAGCCCTGAGAAAAATATTCTTACAAATTAACATTTTTTTGAGAACAAATACTAGTATGTCAGTACATTTCACATCCATCCTCACAGACAGTTTTGCATAAAAATTTAATGTATGAAATACTCAGATTTATCCATATATTCATGGATTTTATTGTAGGCTTGTCTTCAAAGCACTGGTAAGCATGTGTGTGGATGGGGCTATGTATTAATAATTTTATAGGAACTCTCATTATGGAATCATTCTAGTACTAGGGATTACATTATCCAAAGCATATATAAACTAGACAGTTATAAAACTGAAAAGACTGTTATACAATGTGTTGAGACATTGCTTTCTCTTTTGAGTCTTTGAGCTGAGATTACTCTATTAAATAAATAAGGCAATATAAGCAGCCAAGTGGCAGCCAGTTACCTAAGATAGAGGCAGATCTAATAAAGTGCCTTTATCCTTAGTTTGATACTCTTTATAGTAAAATCATTTTATTTCCTGGGTTGTTGCTCCAAGGTTTGCTGTTTCCAAACTTTGAATTATTCAGTTTAACTTTTTGACTCTTCTCTCCCTCCAGCTGCATGGAAGGCTTAACATCTCTCCCTCCAAAATCCTATGTCCATGATTTTAAACTCATCCTAATTCTCAAGTACTTATTTTCCTTTCAACTCTAACCATTCTTTCCTGCTCTTGATTTTTTGTCCTAAGGACCTTGAGCTACAGAATCTTGCTTTTGTGTCTTTATCCTTTTCTTTGTTACTGCCTTTTTTAAATCAGTATGTACATTTCAAAAAAGAAAAAGCTTCTAGAGCATTGTCTGAACCTTCATACTTCCTAAATGTTTACTGAGCTCTCACAATGAGCCTTTATAGACACAAGACTGGAACAGGGAGTGTAAGGCCCTGTACCTCAGTTTTTCATTGGATACATGGTAGAAAAAAATTTTTTTTAGATTTATTTATTTATGCATACAAGAACTGGGCTATAAGCCAGAGGTGTGGAGGTGATTCACCAGAGACAGAGTGGGGCAGAACGGGCGTATCTACTGAAATACACTGCTGAGGGGAGCAGTGGGCGAGACAGAAGAAGTTTGCTGCACCATGTGGGTTTGCTCCCTGGCCAGGGATCAAACTCATGTTGCAGGGTCTGGCGATAGCTTGATAGCGCTGTGTCTTTAACCCCTGTACCACCAGGGGGGCCGAAAAACATTTTCTAATAATGAAAACTGCTGTAAATAAAGTAAAATAGTAATTTATTTCAAGGTGACATTTGGACTGAGACCTAATCAGCAAAAAAGAAACAGTCCTGCTTTGCCCAGGGAGAAGAGCTGAATGAAACATTAAGCATGATCCTGCACTAGAACCAAGTAGCCTTGTTGAGGTAAAAGCAACAACCCCCAAGGTGGAGGACGTAAGAGGCAGAAAGTTAGAGGACATGAGAGCAGAAGTATAAATGAAAGCAGTAGAATAAAGACCAAAGTATTACTAAGTGACCAGAAGCAACTGGAGGATTTAAATAGGTAATGATAAAATCCGTTTTATGTTTTAAAGATATTAGGTTGCCTGTATACAAAAATTGTGAAAGTAGGGTGAAAGTAGCCCTACTTTGATCTGGAAGTAGCCAGATTAGAAATAAACGTGGCTTGGACTAGGGTGGTTATCCATGGATAGGAAGAAAAATCAAGTGTGAATTTTAATTTTCTGGCTTTAACAATTGATTGAAGCATAACACAGTATACTAAAATTTTCAAACAAATGGTTTGGAAGGGAAAAGTGGATCTGTACTTGCTAAGTTTGAGGTGCCAACTGGATATCAGGGATAAGCTGTAACATAGTTATTCTCTCACTTTCAGTTGCACGCGTGTATGTATGTTTCTCTCCCCTGAAGACACTTCCTGGCTATTCACCTACCACATGAACACCTCTGAGTGCTCTCTGTACAGTCCTTTCTTTGATCAATCTCTAAAAATTGGTTCCACTTTCTTCAGTTTGGATTTTAGAGTACTTTTGCTGCCTTCTGGACAAACATCTACTTTATGCACAAGCACTTGTTCTCATTCCAGTAATCCCATTACCTGAGATGACACTGAGTTCCTCCCGAAGTCTCCATATTCTTAATCTGGAAAATTTAACTGATTTCTTTAACCTCCAGATTATAAAATCTTAATTAGTTTGAACACTTTATTCCCCCCAAAAAATATAGTGTATATGTATTGCTTTATAAGTAACTGGAAGATAATTTAGTTCTCAAGCTTTAATAAGGAAACAGTGTTCAAGCATACCAATTATAAAATTTAAATTTACTTAGAAAATAATATTTAATATAGGCTGTCTCCCAAGTTATTTTAGTGAACAACCTTCATTGTGGCTTATAAGCAACCTCTGTTGTAAATATATAGGTCAAAATAGTGGCAAATAATTTGCCAGATAAATGGAGAAAGGTAACTTTGGAGAACTAAAGGTCATGCTAGTGTAACAAACAGTTGAGGCCTTTGCTAGAATCTGGTGAAGGAACTGCCTGAGAATCAAAAGCAACATAGATTTTTAGATTTAATTGAATAGAATAACCGAATCAGTATTAAAATTTGTTATTCTGTCATACTGAAGCTCTTGAAGACAAAAACTATTCCAACTTCTGGCTACCCCCAAAAAACTTGTATACACATATTTGAGATCTATATTTTATAAATAATTGTAAATTCTCTTTGCTGGGTAGATAAAACATTCTAAAATACTCTGAACCTCTTTTTAGTAAACTACTTTTTATCATATAGGAACCATTATAAAATCTTTTGTTTTCTAAAATAAATGAGATAACTCAAGATTAATACAATCAGAACTGTGCTTTTTCTCTTAAAGGTTTAATGCATGTGCACAATAAACTTGTGGATCCACTATACAGTATGAAAGAAGGAAACTGAAGGAGATTGGAGCCAAATTCTGCTTGAATGAACAAGGACACTTTCATTAGATGAATTTTCAGCTATGCAATATGATAAAATGGGAATTTTTAAGATTGTCATTTTTGAAGTCCAATATCTGTGTGTTCAACATTCCATATTTAGAATGTCCATTTTAGAAGAATTGGCTCTCCATCGATTGGTTGTTTATTATCATGAAGTTCTGAAGCCTGAGCCACCCTTTACAGCAGCACAGAGATGAGAAATATCTGCCTGTTTAAAATTTTAAGTCATTTTAAAGGTAACGGTTCTGTACAAGTACCATTCATGATTTCCATGGCATTCTTAGGTTTTTTTTTTTTTTTTTTTTAATCAAACGAAATCACTCCCTTTAGGTTTCAAAGAAACCTAGGGTTGAGCCCTTTAGGTTTCAAAGAACTATCATAGCAAACCTTTACTTTTGGAACATTATGTTTTCTCTGCATTACACACAAGCTTTCTGCACGTGGTTGCCTTAGTTATTTTCCTGCAGTAGCATCTAGACATCAAATGTCCTATATATCGTTACAGAAAATTAGGAGATGACAGTGCCTAAAAGTATAGTTTACGTCTTTTTGGAAAATATGTATAAGTGCATGTTTTT
Source organism: Scalopus aquaticus (assembly GCA_004024925.1). Lineage (NCBI taxonomy): Eukaryota > Metazoa > Chordata > Mammalia > Eulipotyphla > Talpidae > Scalopus > Scalopus aquaticus. Next base: position 103,771 of record PVIJ01004466.1, read on the forward strand.
TGTGCACCTTCTTCTTCTATAGCACTTTTTTACATATGTGCTTATTTTTATTTAATGACTTGGGTTCCTGCTCTTAATATAAGTATTTTGGCAATTATGAGCTTTATACCTAGCAACATACTTAAGGAAATTATTTTGAAGAAAATTTTCTGATTGTTAAATTTCATAAATGACTATAGATTCCCTATATATGTCTAAAAGGATAAGATGATTTAGTTTATATAAAATTACTGTAATCTATTTAAATTGCCATAACTTGCATCATTAAACTGCAAATAAAAGTATATTGTTTATCTTTAACTCAAATAAAACTTATTAATAAACAAATGTTATCTAAAATTTATTTCCAGAAATGAGATGAAGGAACAGATGCATCCAAGAGATCCCATCCAACAACTAATAGTAGCTGAGCCTTCATTTTGTCTGTTGCTATCATACAACTAGTTTCTAGCTGAAAACTTTTTCTGCCTAGAATTCCTTAGTCTTTCTACATGAGTGAAAAATATTCCCTTCTGCATTTTTAGCTTTTTATAAACCTACCTGGTAGGAGCATTACTCATATACCTTTTTAATTATCTTTGTGATTGAAATGTATTTATAGATTTCTTAAAATATTTATAGTAAATAAAATGAAAAGAAAGTTAGGATATGCTACTATAATACCAGATGAAGTTGTGCTAGCCTCAGATGTTTTGTTTTTTAAATGAGTACTGAATCAGTGTCATGTCTAGTCACACTCCTGGTAATTAAAAATTGGTTACTACAAACTACTACCTTTAGAAGGTCTTATTATGAGTAAAAAAGTTGAAAAATAACTTATTTGGGGCATAATTCAATGGTCATTTCTATGCTTTAAATGTGATTGCTGAAACAGGGTCTAAACATTTTTCATCACTGCCCTTGATGTTATCAGCCTAGTGTAGGTCCATGTAGTCCTGCTCAGTAAACTCCTTTTTTGGACCCCTGTGCACCATAACTGTGACGCTAAGCTACTGCCAAGTAAGAACTAAGAACCCTACTGAAGATATTTCCTACAGTAGCTATGAATTGGGGTCCATTGTTTTAATCTTAATTCTGTCATAAACAGTGTACTTGGACAAGACATATGTCTGAGCTTTCCCCTTACGAAAATGGGATGGTAACAGGACCGCTATCACAATTGCTGTGTAGCTTGAATGAGAGGCGGTGCCTGTAGAGCTCAGCGTAGCCTAGTGGCTGTCACATGCTAAGCTCAATTTCAAATATATTGCCATTTTTCAAAACACTTCCCAGTCTCAGATTTCATCTATTCTGTCAGAACTAGAAATGTAGCTGTGCTACTATATGATTAGCACTAAGTCACAGATTTAACCTCTGCAAATTTTTAAGTAAATTCCCACTATCTTATTTTAAAATTATCTCAGTATAACCACCTTAGGGTAAAATCCAACATTTCTCTTATACCTAAGTCTTACAACTAAAAGACATTTAGCTCATTCAGTTCATTTAAAGCAAAGAATGGAACTCAGTGGTTAACTTATTTTCTTACTGTAATGTAACCCCTCCTATGGCTTGTTCACTGACTAAGCATAGAAATTAAGAGCACGTGCTTTGAAGACAACCATTTACTCGTTTTATTACTTACCTACTCTAAAGCTCAGCCTTGTAAATTATGAAATCTAGGCAATAATTATTAAATTGTCATTAATAGCAAGCATCGTTAATGCTTAACATCTATTACTCTACATAATTGCATTTTATCAGAAGCAGCCCCTAAGCTTTTACTTTTAACTTATATATGTATATGTAATCCACCTAATTTCAAACTAACATTTGATAAAATGTACAGAAATCTTCATCAAGAACTAGAACACGTGTCTAGAAAGCATATACTTTAATAATTGGTTCACATATATGATCTAAATTTATTCAGCTAAATAATTGGTACTTAAATTGATTTTGAAGACTATCTTTGGCTTGACCCAGATAGACTCTTAAGTGTGGGGCCTTTCAGTAAAATATGTGAAAAAATATAATTCATAATCACTGAGCACTTACTCCATTTTATGGCATTCCTCTGAATATTTTAAACATTTGATTTAATGTTCACAACCACCTACGGAAGTAAGCAATATAATCCCAATTTTACTACAAGAGTAGACAGGGTGATTAAATTTAACCAGAATCACCTTGCTAAGCGGTAGAACAGAAATTTGAAACCAGGCAATATGGCTTTAAAATTCAAGCTCTTACCCACCTACTATTCCCTTTCAAAGGTAAACAGGTTAGATACACCTGAAAAATCTCTGGAAGTACCAAGTAAATGCTGTAATTTTTACTCTGTTATTAATATAAACTGCTAAAAAAAAAAAAGTAAACAATTTTTAATTTATAAAAAGTCCTTATATTTTCCCAACAACTATTTATCAGATTGTGTTTTCAGAACTTTTATAAAGGCATCTTTTGGAACTTCAACATTGCCAACTTTCCTCAGTTTTTTCTTTCCTTCTGCTTGTCTCTTCAAAAGTTTCATTTTTCGAGTTATATCACCACCATACTGAAAAATATTTTAAAAGTCGAAAATTCAAATCACTCCACAGAAAAATCATGTAATTACAAAGACACAATATAGTTAGAATCATCTTACAATTATCCATAAGGAAGATACCTACAAAGTTCCCTCTCTAATCCTCTTTTCTAGCAGATCCTAATTTTACTTAAAGATTGGTAACTGTCTTTATTTTTTAACGGAGATGATAATCCCTAAGGATACCCTGTATACTACATTATGCATGTCAAGGAGGAATTCTCAAACTTCTTCCCAATATAAGGGTTGAAATTTTGGAATATATAGCTATAATAGAATACAACACATAAGCATAAGTATAATTGAATACAATCACATAAACATAGATGGTATCAGCCCCTATGCTAAGGATTTAGAGAAAATATTTAATTCTCATAGTAACTGAGTTAAGAATTATTCTTTTAAATAGATAAAAAAGGAAACCCATAAAAGCAATGCAGGAGAGGTGACTTTCCATTTCCACATTTCCCACTGCAATACAGGTAACCATCGTCTTCAAAATCATAAAAATTAAATCAACAGTTTTCCTCATCATAATTGTAAAATACTGTCTTAGTATAATATGTAAGAAAATATTTATAAAATGAGATGAGAAAATACTTAGGAATGTGATCAAAATGAATGTAGTATCAAAAGATGAAATTTACAGCAAACAAATGAAATAAAGGGTATTCTAAAAACCAACAAGGAAAACCAATATATATACATACTCCCTTTGCTTTAAAAATATAAAATATATTATTACAAAATAGAATATAGTAAATACATACACATTTTGCCAAAACATTTTTCCTATAGGCTTTCACACTGCAAAAGAGGAAAAAATTCTATAAGTAGATGACATAGTGTTTAAAAGTAAATTCATAAAACAATCTGCCCTTTACTAAATATTCTAATGCTTGTGTTATACCTACATAAAATAATTAAATAGCCATAAGCAAATAATTAGGAAGCTGAAATGTTCTTGTATTTATTTTCATGTGTTAGGGCTAGAACAGAAAATAAATTCAATATGAAAGCAATTTTATTTAGGAAAAAAGTCAAGGGTTGTAGGCCAAATCTAGGTATGGTGTGACCTGATTACAATAATTATATAAAGTCATCTTTGGCTCACCTAAAAATATTATTATCACTACCACTTCCAAAAAAATTCAAAATGGTTATTATCATTACTGACTCCACTGAATGCAGTCAAAAGTGACTAGAATAAAATGACCTTTATACTGCTTTTAAAAAATCCACCTCAGGGTAAAATGAATTTTAAGATAGTCATCCAAGCAGCATTAAAATAATCTGTAATGTTTGTGAGAAATTTGAAAATAGTTCCACTTCTATATATTCCATAAGAAGGTAAGTCTCTTGTTTTCTTTGAGCTATTGTCTACTTCACCAATTACATTAGAATGATTTACTGGTTTAAACTGTACTTCTCAGAATGGTCCCTGGTTATCAATTCCACTCTACCTAATCCCTTGGTATTCATTAACCACAAAATTACTTACTGAAAAAAATAGTGTGTTAGGAAATAAAATTTATTACAAACACATGCATAAAATTTATCTCATAACTATATAAAAATGATTGTATTTCACTACTACTTTATACATTAGGTTTGGTTTAAGCTAGAACTGAATGGCAATTTGAGATACTATTGATTTCCCAGAAGTCTTAAGATCATTAAGTTAACAGTAAATATTGCAAGATACTTCCTGCACCTTATTCAATGTTCTCACTTACACATATTTTGTTTCATGAAAAAGGCCAGTTTTCTACACAAATCAGCCTATCTTCTATGTCTATCACATCAGTTGTAGGGTCCCTAATCTAGAAGGCAAATCCTAACATTAGCATTCCTTTCTCACCTTTCTGACTATAATCTGACTGAGGAAGTAAGCTAAATGCTGCAAGTGAACTATAATTTAGTTTATTAGCTTATATTCTAATGGAAAGGACAAAACCATAAAAACTTAACAAAAATGCCTTATCCAGGAAATTCAGTACAGTCAAATGAGTGGACAAAAAAGCAATTATTCAAACCCATTAATTTACATTTATTAATAATGGTAAATAATATCACCCAAAAGTATTTTAGAATTAATTCAAAGTTAAGTCACCATTTAAATGAGTGGAATTAGTGTTTCTACAAGCAGGAATAAAGCTTAGGTCAATGTTAAGTCTTTCAATATTCTTTTATTTCCAAGGTACAGCAATTCTAAAACAAAACCTCAAACAAAAAATAATTTCAACTCACGTTTCTCTTGCAATGATTTTACTTCCAATGGCAGCTTGAATTGCAATCTCAAATAGCTGCCTAGGCAAAGAATCCTTCAGACGTTCACATATGACTTTGCCAACAGAATGTGCTTTGTCTCTGAGACAAAAAAAAGATGGCGACCGATATTTAAAGACTTGTCAAAATCATTACTTTCACATTCCATGATTAAGTTTCATTTCAACTTACTTGTGTACAACAGTTACTAGCTCTTCTACAATATTTCCATTCAATAAAATATCCATTTTCACAAGTTCTGCAGTCTGGTAGCCTGCATCTTCATAATCAAAACTAACAAGGAAAAATATCCAAGTGATAAACATTTATACTTCCCAAGACATTACATTTTTTGTTTGTTTCATAACATTTCTATTCCTTCCCACCCAAAAGAGATTTCCAGCAAAGTATTTCATATACATTTCAGGATACATGGATCTAAATAACCATAATCAGGACCACAATTCCTCGTTTTTTTATATTTATGAAATGAGGGGTAGAAATCAGGGGGGAACATCTCTACATGGGAAGGAAAAAGAAACTGGTTAGGCAGTGTAGAGAAATGGATCCCTGCTAGCAAATGGCACCTTCTTCCCAATGTTCCAATGCTTTTACAGACTAAGTACAGATTAAGTATGTCTCTTTTTTTAAATGTACACAGATGTTTCTTGGATTACATAACATGCAAATAAATTTTAAAAGTTCCACTAAGGTCACAGTAGCTTTTTGAAATTACATACAATTCTTAACAAGTAGAACATGACTCTTCATGAAGGGGGCAGTACACTTTCTTTCATTAAAAGAGTAAAAGAGTGGTAACAGGGCCTCCCTGGTGGTTTGTCTCTGCACTATCAAGCTATCGCAGCTACTGTGGGATGAGTTCAATCCCCAGCCAGGGAGCTGACCCACATGGCGCAGCAGACCTCTCCTGTCTTGCTTGCTGTTCTTCTCAGTAATGTATTTCAATAGATATACCTGTTCTGCTCCCCACTCTGTCTCTGGTGAATCTGCTCACCCCTGACCCCCCGCACCTCTGGCTTACACCCCAGTTCCTATATGCATAAATAAATCTTAAAAAAAAAAAGGTAACAGTTTGATCAATCAAAGGAACTTATTCTCCTAGAAGAAACATACAAGTATTCTTTAAAATCTATAGGGTTGCTCCAAGTCTTTCTAACCAACTTAGAATGTGATTCTCAACTATCTTCAAGAGTTGGGATTAACATTTTGTGGTCTGCTCACGTATTAGTATGTGTTTTTGTCACCAGTATCAGGTGGCTGCTCAAGTATTAATACGTGTTCATCTAGTCTCCGGTTTTTCATGCCACGGTGGATTTATTTGGAACTATTAGGAGCTATTTCTTTGATCATACTCAGTCTAGAAGCTTTACACATTGTTTTGGTGAAGTGTAAGGTGTTTTATGAGAGATAGTACAGTATTTTTAGTAGTAGTTCAGGAGTTGTGTATGTTTTATTGAATGCTAATATCATTCATGCAGTGGCACAGAAAATGGCCGGCCCCAAGGGCTGGTAAATGTAAAGGGCACCGGCACACAAAGTGTTAATAAGTGAATTTCTTTTTAGTATATTCATATTAGTCAATATTTTTTTAATTGTCGGTGCATCTAAATTTCCCCTTATATATTTACCTAGCATATCCAGAAGATAGAGATTTCAAAGAATCATAAAAGTCCACCACAATTTCATTCAAAGGGAAGAGATATTTCAGCATAACTCTATTTTGATCAATAAACACCATATTCTTCTGAACTGCTCTTCGAGCCTAAAAAGGAAAGAATTAATAATAACCTACTCAAATAATGATTTAAAGTGATTATAGACAAATGTCAATTACCAAGTTAAAAATTTCTTTACAAATCCTAATACAGAAGGGGCAAAATGAAGGAGTATTTCTTTAATGGTTGAGCAAAAATTTATAACCAGTATGTCTAATACAGGAAGAATCTGTTTGTAATTCAATTACATTACACTTGTTACCATAGCTTGTAAACCCTTTTATCAATTTTACCTTTTGATTACATAGTATTATATTTAACAATAAAATCAAAGTTCTTGTTTCCTATTCTTACTCCTATTGGAGTGTTTCATATAAGTATTGTTTGGGGATGATGATTAGATACAATTTGGGCGTTATAATGTGGCCCAAGAATGAAAGCAAAATGGGAATATTTTTAATTAAAGGTCTCTGAAGTATTATAATTATCTTTCAAACTATATTCAAAGTCAAGTACTCAAGACAGCAAAAAGAAGTTATAATTTTGGCTACTGAAGATAAATAAAAATCAAATGTCTTTCCTATGGGCTAAATTATCAATTCAGTAAATGAACAGATGATCGAAAATTTTGGCTCTATTTTTATTTAAAATAAAAAAAACTTTTTGGACATCTGGGTTGCTTCCATACCTTTGCTATTGTGAACAGTGCTGCAATTTTAAATTATATGTAGGTATAGATGTGGATCTTTTTGAAAATTTCCTAAACAATATGCTGAGCAGAAAGGAATCTTTCAAAACGTGAGCTGGGAACCAGCACTGGAGAAGACTAAAACTTATTTCTGTACTAAATTGTTTAATATTTATACCTGGCAAAGCATCATTATTTTTCCAGTATATTCATCTGGTGTGATAATGGTGCCCAAAACAACTGGCTCCAAATATTCTATCACTTTTGATTTATCAGGGAATTGTGCAGGATTGATGATTGTAATTTCCTTTTCTCTGTATTCCTAAAAGAAATAGCACCAAACATTAAAAAGAAATCTTAATATATGTGAAATTTTAAAATTTGCTTCTAATTATGTCATTGAACCTGATGAAGTTAATAAAAACAGTCATTAAAGTATTATCTTAATATGCTTTGGATTTAAGAAACTCTGAAATTATAATCATTTAATATTAATAAGAATTTAGACAGTAATATTCTGGTTACTAACATCTACTAAACATACTGCATGTACAATTAAAAATTATGATGCAAGAATATATTTTAATCTATCCCTTATAAAGCATTATAATTAGTTGCCTTAGCTTTGCTAAAAATTTTTATAGATGCCAGTTAGTATTAGTTCAAAATGAACAGAGTGCCTCCAACATAGAATACAATATTGTCTCTATCACTAACTTAAATTCCAAAATCTCCTATATACATGTCGGAATGAATACCTGTTTTCAAAGATAAATTAATGATCAACAAAACTTTGTGTTGGATTTGAATAATATTTTCATTATTCTATTTTTATCCTCAGTAAAAATCTAGCTATTAATAATGTGATAATCTTATCAGAATAAGGAAAAATAACACATAATTTATTTCTCAAAGGAGTATCTCCATCATTAGTATTAAGCCTATTCAATTTTATTACTATTATTCAAGAAATATTTAGTTTTGATACTAGCAAGCAAATGGTATACTAAAAAGTATCTCTTGCATTCTACATACATTCATATACATGCACATTTATTTAGTTCTCTCTTTTACGCTGGTTCACAACAATACCTTTATCAATTTTGCTGACGAAAGAACAGCTTTGTATGGAACAGTAGGGGTTGTCAAAATAACAGAAGTATTATATTCTTGTTCTAGTCGCTGGTTGAAAACTTCCATATGCAAAAGTCCAAGAAATCCCAACCTGAGAGAGAAAAACACTCCAAAATGTTTATGTCCCATAGCCTCTATTTTCTTTGGTAAATTATTGTGTGGAGTAGGAATGGAATCAAGAGTCACTTAAGCAATTCACACTGTAATAAGACAGCAACATGATTTCATTAAATCTGGGTCAAATCTTTCAATGGGTAAAATCATTATAAAACTTCTCCACAAATATAAATCCACAGTGTGAAATAGGCAGACAAAGAACTGTGTTAGCTCACTTTACACATTCAGGAGCAATAAGTTATTTAAACTTTATTTTCCACTAAAAATGGGACCCTACAATGTAATATAATCTTACCTCCAGCCAGCACCTAGGGCAAGGCTACTATCCCGATGAACTGTCACACTGGAATCATTTAAAGTCAGTTTTTCCACTGCACTCTTCAGGTTATTATATTCAGATTGGTCTATAGGATACATTCCTGGAGATACAATGATTCCTAGTTATCATTATGTGAAAAGTTACTTAGTCATTTAAAGTCAGTTTTTCCACTGCACTCTTCAGGTTATATTTAGATTGGTCTATAGGATACATTCCTGGAGATAAAATGATTCCTAGTTATCATATGTGAAAAGTTGCTTAGAGAGTTAACATGAAAATCATTTAGTTTTTAAATATTTCATTGATTAAAATATTGCTTTGCTAAAAAATTGAATATTAAGTTAAAATGACTTCAGTGTACCTTGCAAGTTTCAACTGGATTCACATCTCAAAGGATATTTTTATGCCTTTGCAAAAATATAGGGGACACAAAAAAGAATAAAGGGAATTAGGTCTATCAGGAAACTATACTGTGTATACTTCAAGAAATAAAAGTGCAAGATAATCCAATACCACAAATGAAACTCCATTCTTAGATTAAAAAACAGGAGTAGAAATGAAAACTACCCTGAACTTTTAATTCTCTAGGGTAGATTACCTTCATTAAAATCAAAGATAGGTTTTATTTTTCTCAATTCACTGACAAAACTTGACTGATTCATTAGATTCTTTTAATTCTAACACTTCAAGGTCCTCACCTCAAGCCCTCCAAATTGCAAATGACTGACTTTGCCTAAATGTCAGGATAATTAATGTTCTTAAATTCCCAATTTAAGATATTAAAACTAAAGGGAGGAAAACAAAGGTTGGATAACCAGCATCAGAGTTACCTGTACTACAATCAGGTCTTTTTCAAATGTCTAAACATCACACAGCAGAAAAGGTCATACATACATACATGAGGTGACACTATTCTCTGTGATGTCCATACTGGTACAACAGTAAAGGTCAGTTAAGAAGAAAACACTCAATATATGTCCACTGATAATTAGTAATAAAAACACCATAATCAGAAAAAATTATTTAAATATAATGACTAACTCCATAGGGAAACAAGAAGGGAATTCATATTACTGCTATATATCAGAAAGTATGTTTCTTAGGAGCCTTTTCTTAAGAAGTTCTAAAAACATTTAGGAAATGATTCTCACGAATTTAAGAAATGATTCTCATGAAAATTGTTAATATGCAAGTAATACACAATGAAAATAAACAGAATGTCCTAGAATTAGCTGTTATTTAAAATAAGTATTTCTAGTAAATTTTACTCCAATTTACAAACATATTTTTAATCCCTCATCCTTTGGATTTGTGAGCTTCTCACCTGCAAATACCATTGGTTTCGCTGACTTAAACCCAGGCAAGGGTTCCACTGGTTGCTTATGTAAATATAATGTATCTCCTATTTGTGCTTCAGTGACATCTTTCATCCCAGCAATGAGATAGCCCACCTGTCCTGCATATCTAAATAAAATTATTATATGGAAATATTTACTGCTTTAATGTTGCAAAGTGCATACTCACAATTAGCTCTACATTCCCAGGAAACAATCATACTTTCCAAACAAAACTTAATCAAACTGAAAGTGCTACCCAGCAATTCTCAACTCTAAAGATTGTCAGCAAAAGAACACACCATAACTTATAATCCATTGCCAAGAACCTCTGTACCACAGTTTCAGAACTTCATGAATTTCCCCACCTTTGCATATTAAACAGTTTGTATTGTAAACACAGTGAAACCGATAAACACAACATGTTCTTTATAATGTCTGTTTATTAGTGAAGTGTGTTACAAATGTGCTTTAAATAGTTAAAAAAAAAAAGAAAAGAAATTTAACTGGGAAGAAAAATGTGAATTCTCAACAATCTCACATCTAAAGTTTCTCTTTGAAGAAAAGAGCAAATGCCAAGATTTCAAAATTTTTGCTATTTTTTAAAAAGAATAGCAAATTGCTAATATAAAATGTACTAATTTATATTTAGGATGCGATACATGAACCCTAACTGAAAATGCAATAATATTAGGTCAATGTATGGCAGATTACAGAGAGAACTTAAAAATATTTGAGTAAAGACTCTCAAATAAAAAATGTAGTGAGCAAAATTGCTAGTTTTGTCTAAAACTTCAGGTAAGTGTGAGTGTATAGTCACCTGGTCAACATCTTAATTTTTACAGAAGAGGAAACCAAAACTGAGAAAGCATCAACTATGTGCCCAAAGGGATCTATTTATCAGCAATGGTAGTACTGATGGAGGAGGCACTCAGTAAATACGGTTTATAAGTCAACTTAGAGCTCAGTATTTCTAATGCACCTTATCTTACTAACCCCACACACCATAAATTCTAGCTAATCAAGGTGTCTCCATGATTACCATTACATAAGAATTATCAAATTTTCCAGACTACTTTTATGTTGAAGAATTTAACTGTAAAAGTAAATGTCAAAATATCATGTATAGATACAAATGAGTAAAAAACATGATCTTTCACTGTCTCATCAAATATTTCTATATCAATCCCAGTCTTCACCAAATCAAAAAGTAGTTATGGCTAACCAAAAGGAATAAAAAAATCTATCAAATTTCTACTGCCCTTCACACGAGATTTCTTTCAAAAGAACATTTACTATATATTTGAATTAAATGATCCAGATCGTTTCTTTTTTTAAGTTACCAAACTAGGATCATGCTAACTATACCAAATTGAGAAAGGCAAAGGTAAAAATACGTAAATACATTTAATTACTAATGAAGATTACTCACAGTTTATCAGTTGGCTGTTCATTAGGATTTAGAATTCCCACTTCATTAACTTCATATGTCTTTTGAGTATGTGCAGATACAATTTTATCTCCTTTGGAAACCACTCCATCAAACAAAGCTACATTGGCTATTACACCCCTATACTGGTCAAAGGTGGAGTCAAATACCAAAGCTCTCAGAGGATTTTTGCGATGAACTTTAGGACTATTAAAAACAATTAGAAATGTAAAAATTAACATAATAAATTAAAATCTAATAAAATTCCTATTTTAAAATGAAATATTATGATTCATTTAGCCTAGTATTTGAGAAAGGTTGATTATGGAACACCAAAATAAAAATGACTTTTCCATAGGGTATGATGCCTAAATCTGTATTAGTTTAATTCAACCTTGATGTTTAAATAAATTACTTTTTATAAATTATGAAACTGACAAAATATGTTTATTCAGAATTAAAAAAAGAACAGCTGCCAATTTTCAAATCTCTATTACAGTGATTTTTGAGAAGAGATCCTTACTATCTTTGCTTTCTTCTATTTTACAGTAATGAACTTGCCTTCTAAATATTGCTAAAACTTAGTTTTCCTCACTACAAGAGTATATCAGCCATAATTACTAAGCTAAAACAATAGATCAAATTGATTGTTTTTGTACTTTAAAAGACATATAGAAAGTACAAAAATGGAAAAATACTTACTGGGGTATTCTTTCAATGACTGCCTGAAGAACACTTTCAACATTTGTTCCAAATTTAGCAGAAATCTACAAATATATATATGAAACAAATAAACACTTAAAGTTGAGATGCTACTTTTATGTCCAGGTGACTATGCTTGATAGTAAAAAAAATATAGAAAGAATACTAAGTTATTTTGCTTAAAGAACACAGTAAAAAGGAGCACAAAGCATATGCTGATAAAAATGGCCTTCAATTACAATTACTAATGGATCTTGGATTAAATCATAAGAACACTCTGATTATGTTACTGAAAAAACAGTGGACTAAGTTCACAAATTCAAGATAACAAACATGACTGTGCATGAAATGTACTGCCTTGACTAATACATATTTCTCTGAACTTCAAATTCCTAAGCTGATTAGTGACTATTCAGATTTTACGTAAATCTCAAAATTTTCTATAGACAGAAGAAATAATTCATGTAGATGGCATAGAGGTAGCTATAAAACATGTTATTATTATTTTACTCTCACACTGAAAAAGCCAAAGACTCAATAACACATGCACAATCCTCACCTTTTTTATCACTAATAGACTGTCACTGAATCGTAATTTAAAAATCCATTCCTGAATATCACCTCTTACACTTCAAACTTACTCTAGGTCAGAATTCTCGACTCAGTACTAGCGACATCTTGGGCTGGATGTTTGTTTTGGAAGCTAACCTACGCATTGAAGGACGCAGACCCTCGTGCACTCACAGGATTCCAGTAGCACTTAACCCTTATTTGTGACCCCCCCAAAAAAAAGTCTCCATACATTTCCAAAACTATTCCTAATAAGAACAACTGCTCAAAACCACTATGAGATACCACCTTACACCTGAGAGGATGGCACACATTAAAAATACAGGCAACAACAAATGCTGGAAAGGATGTGGAGAAAAAAATGCTGGTGGGAATGTGAACTAGTCCAACCACTATGGAAAGCTGTATGGCGATTCCTCAAACTGCTAAACATGGAGCTCCCATACGACCCAGCAATACCATTTTTGGGAATTTACCCAAAGGACACAAAAACACTAATCCGAAAGGATACATGCACCCGTATGTTCACTGCAGCACTGTTCACAATAGCAAAGGTATGGAAGCAACCCAGATGTCCAAAAATAGATGATTGGATTAAGAAGATGTGGTACATATACACAATGGAATACTATTCATCATGGAAAGAAGATAAACACATGCAATTTGCAGCGACATGGATGGAATTAGAGGGAATCATATTCAGTGAAATAAGTCAGAAAGAAAAAGAAAAATATCGAATGGTTTCACTTATAACAGGACTATAGGGAAGCCGGGTGGGA
>PVIJ01004467.1:0-117308 GCA_004024925.1 Scalopus aquaticus
AGAAAGGAAGTTTATTATCAATTCATTAAGTAGTTCACACAAACCTTTTTCATCCTGAACATATTGAGATAGTTTTAGTGCTTCTCTCTCTCTCTCTCTCTCTCTCTCTCTCTCTCTCTCTCACACACACACACACACACACACACACACACACACACACACACACACACTGATAGAGAAACTGCCCACTGGTTTCTTGTTTTCCAAGTCAGTTATATCCGTTCAATTTAAATCGGGGAGATAATCAATACACTGGGATGTATTTCAGCAGCAAACTGCTGACCTAATGTGATAAGACCTAAAGTTTTTTTTTTTTTTTTAATGTCTCTGTGTGCTTGGTGGGCAGGAGGGGTGTGTACTGGTGAATGAAGTGACATCACTGATGGGGGTGGGGCAATATGAATTTTGAAAGCTGGAAATTCAGCTTTGTCAGGGATAGGGGCATTCTACACATTGGGCAGTTTCTGCTTTTTCTCTTCCAGAAATATTAAAGGTTTTGCTCAAATGTTATTCATGATTCATAGTAGTTTTATTTTTACTTATTTATCTAATCAAACTCTGATTCTACTAGAGCTTGAGCTAATCTACTATAAGGAAATCAGTTTTCACAGAGATACAGTGAATTGCTACAAGGTATGAACCAGAGTAGTTTCTGGAAAAAATATCTATTTTCTTCAGAAAACAGCTTATACCATATAAGAATGAAATTAATTTTCTTCAGGAAATATGTAATTTTAATGACCTGCTCAGACATTTTCTAAATAATGAAATCCATTTTTAAAACTTTTACATTTATAGTCCTGTTCTTTCATTCTTCAGACTTCCTAGATTTTGGTGAAGTCTCTTCACTTTTATTATAATCTACCATTCATTCATTCATAAATGTTAATTAAAACACTACCAAATACCAGGTAACCATTTATAATGGTGAATTAATGGGTCTCTATGCTCATAGAGCTTACTTTCTGTTTGAAATTGTTAGCTAGCATTCAAGAGCACTCAGTGCAGCAATCTTCTTAATGGACACTAGAAAGTTGAGGATACTACACCTTAGCACCTGTCAATAACATTTTCAAGGCACCAAGTGCCTTAACACCACATATTAAGACTGAGTTCTCTACAAAGACATTCTGTACATGCTATTGTGGCCACATTAGTTTGCCTTTTCATATGGACTCTTACATGATTCATACACTTCTTTGAGTCTTTAAATAATTTAATATGTTAATTATAACAAGCTTTGGGTGGTGAACATGGTTTAGTAACATACAGCTGAAGAGGTAGTTACCATTTATCATATTCAGTGTTATAAACCAATGTTACCTCAGATTTTTTTAAAAAGTTAATTAAGATAAGTATCATAATAAAAAAGGAATAACAGGAGATTTGAGAAACGGGTAAAATATTCATATTGTCACCATGTTATAACTATTATTCTAGTTTTTCTAATTTCTGAGAAATCTTTACAGAGTCAATAAAATAAAATTATATTTCCTGAAGAAAATTAATCCAACAGAGTACAAGGATGCCTTTTGAACTGCATCCTAGTCAGGACCCATTATCTCTGTCTCTGATAATAGCTATTCTAATAAGTATAAGGTAATATCTCATTGTGGTTTTGATTTACTTTTCCCTGATGAGCAGTGATATGAACTTTTTTCATATTGTTGTCCATTTTGATGTCCTCTTAGATATCCTCATTAATTTAATTGGATTTTTGTTGTTATTAAATTATGAGTTGTTTGTGTAATTAAGATATTAACCTCTTATCTGATACATAGTCTATAAAAAGCTTCTTACCTTCTGTAGCTTGACTTTTCATTTCATTAATTGTTTTTTCTATGTAGAAGCTTTGGAGTTTGATGTGTTCCCGTTGGTTGATTTTTACTTTTGTTGCCTGTGCTTTGCTGGTCATAGTCGAAATATCTTCACCAAGCTCAATGTCAGGATGCTTTCCTGCTATATTTTCTTCTAGGAGTTATATGATATCTTATATTAAGCCTTTGGTCCACTTAGAGTTAACTTCTGTGAATAGTGAGAGGGGTCCATTTCCATTGTTCTTCATGGGTCTCTCTAGTTTCCCCAGCACCATATGTTGAAAAGACTATCCTTTCTCCATCTGGCATTCTTAGCTCCCATGTCAAGTATTAGTTAACTGTGCAAATCAGGATTTCATCCTGGACTCTCGATTCTGTTCCACTGGTCTATGTTTGAGCAAGTACATGCTGTTTTTATTAATATATCTTTGTAGTGCAGTTTGGCATCAGGGAACATGATATATCTAACTTTATTCTTTTCACTCAGGATTGCATTGGTTATTAAGTGCCTTTTGTGCTTTCACACAAAATTTTCTGTGAAGAATATCTTTGATATTTTGAAAGGTATAGCATTGAGTTTGTAGATGACTTTGGACAGTATGGGAATTTTAAAAGTGCTAATTTAGAATGCACCTAGTCTAGTAATGTGGTGCTAATGAAAATGGAGGGTGAAGAAAGGGCTTATGGACAGGGTGACAATTACCCAGAAATCTTCAAAAGATGTAGAATTATTTGCTTAGAGAGGTGCTTTAGTCTGCTAATGGTACAATAGAAAGATACCAAAGAGTGAGTGGCTCAAACAACAGACACCTATTTTCTCACTGTTTTGGAGGCTGAAAGTCCTCTCTTCCTGCCAATGATCGCCACCTTCTCTATATACATTCACGAAGGCAAATCTGTCTAGAGAGAGAGAGAAAATGGGAGAGACAGTGAGAGAGAGAGAGAGAGAGAGACAAAGAGAGATACAGAGTGAGAGAGAAAGAGACAGAGAGAGAGAGAGAGAGAGAGAGAGAGAGAGAGAGAGAATTATCTATTTAGAAAATTGTTTTAAATATTTATGAGGGAGAGCCATGAAACTGCTAGAATAACTGCATGTTATCTAAGAGGACATCCAATGGAAATTCCAACAAATTAACATCACATTTTGAATAGGTCACTGAAAATGTGTCAGAGAATCAATTGTTTAACAGTATTTTTAGTTTTTAGATTTGCTTTTAGTCAGTTGAATATGAATAATTAATTAATTTACTTAATTATAAATTATTTCTGCTGATTTTTTTGTTAAGTAATAATGAAACTATACTCATTACATTGTATAGAAGAGACTGTATAGAGACAAGGAAAGAGATTGTTGAAAGAAATATGTACCTCCAACAGAAATAACATAAACTGAAGATTTGGCAAATGCTGGATTTTAGAATTAAATTTGACCCAGATTCTTTTTGACCAATACATGGACAAATTTGATTAAAGTGATAAAGTTAAAAAGATACAATGTCTCTTCAATATATTATCCTGCAGCACTGTACAAATGTTTTTAAGGTTATCTGATTTTTAATATATAATTTTTTTGTGTATTTCAGGAGTTCAATTCCATAAATCTTCTTTTGTGGACCTTAAATATAGGCTGATATAACAGTTAATTTTTTTTACATATTTGCAAAGAATGACAATGATTTATTAAATACAATTTTAACACTTTGATTTGAAACAGCTGGAGGTGGTAACCTGCTATAAATTAATCTATTATGAATTATGAAAGTATTAATACTGCTCGACTTAAACATCTGTGATTCACAGAAATTAGGTGGAATTATTTATGGGTACCATTTCCCCTTTCTGCCTTTCCTAACTGCATTTGATGAATTGGGTTGGCATATCTTTGTCATTACGCAGGGAGTAGAGCCTGTGCCAAAACATATGGCTCAGGTTTTAAAAGTTAAATTACATGAATATTTATAAACCCACTGTCCAATATACAGAAATTCTAAAAGATCCGATGATTGAGATTTAGTGTTCAACTTGATAGAGTGAGAAAATATTGGATTTAAATTTAAAATAAAATAACTACCATTTATTAATTACTAATTTCTAGACAGTGCTAACAGCTTTAGCTCCCAGGTTTAACAGTTCAAAACATTTTATAAATAAGCACACTGTGTAACTCACCAAAATTATATTGCTATTAAGTTATAAAGCCAGAATTGACATAAAATATATCCATTTCTAAGTATCAGACTCAATTTTCTCATCTGAAAATTTGGAAAAATATATCAAGGCCTCTCTCTGTCTCATAATATTCTTTTGAGGTTCAAATGTAAGAACAAAAATTCTTTTTAAATTATATCATCGAAGTATTATAAAATTGTTTATCTAAATGTGGCTAATTAATTACACAACCCCGTAATAGTTGCCCATACAAGGAATGAATAGAGAGGTGAGAAGAAGTCAAGGGGGGTCCTCCCTAGTGGCACAATGGGTGAAGCGCAGCACTATGAAGCTATCCAGAGCCACTGCAGCATGAGTTCGCTACCCGACCAGGGAGATCCCCATATGGTGCAGCAGACTTCTCCTTCCTTGCCCACTGCTCCCTTTAGCAGCGTACTTCAGTGGATCTGCCTGTTCTGCTCCCCACTCTGTCCCTGGTGAACCCTCTGGCTGCCCCATGCCTCTGGCTTGCACCCCAGCTGGTATGCATAAATAAATAAATCTTTAAAAAAAAAGTCAAAGGGAAAGCTAAATAGAATGGGCATGTGGTGTATGCTACCAACATAGTCCTCTCTACTGTGTTAGGATGGAGACACTTAATTAGATTCCCAACTAGCTGCTACTTTTAGCACATGTTAAAAGATTTGGCCTGAAGCATTTAGTAGGGGGGAATGCACAAACATGAAATTGATTAAAAAAAAAAAAAAAAACCTCTTGGATATTGGAAGTTAAATCAGAAACCTCAAGATTTCTGGTCAAACTGATCACATTGCCTTGGCTGGATGTTGTGGTTTAAGACAAAGATAAGTGGCAGTATGTTCTGGAGAAGCAAGATTTGTTAGTTGGTTTCTTTTTTTTTTTAATTGATACTATCCGAGTTCATGTATATGTAATCTCTGTTCTACTCATATTTTTATAACTTAATACAATGAATTGAGCTACAGGAAACAAGACTGTTTTCAAATTTTAATATTCTCCCCCTGTGTAAAATTCAACGAACTAATAATTTAACCATACTGCTAGATCAGAGTCAGGTCAGCTCAGGTTCTTAATTTTCAATTGCTAGGACAAATGTATTTTACACGTCATCTATAGTTGGAGTTTGAGACACTTTCCCAATTTCTGAACCAATTAAGATATACTTAGAATTCAGAAAAATACAAATGTAAATAGCACATTTATTACAGAAAACACAGAATGAAAGGATGTTTTGTAAATGTGTGGCATCAGTGGTCTTCATGGCACTGGAATGAGACAATATATCCCTGGTAAATGAAAACTACAGATAGTGCAGACATCTAGAGGGGTGGATTCTTTTATTTTTAAAAACTATATAACCAAAAATTGTGTGCTCTCTATAGGCAATTATAACTAAAAGAAGGAGAGAAACGGGGCGAGTTATGTATGTCTTGTCCTGATCCCACATTACCAATCAAATAATTCATTTTCTTTATAAGGCATGACTGAGAGGGTAGAGATAATCCAGATCAGTGTTACCTGATGTCTCTTCATAAAGAAACATGAAGTAAGACTGGAGCCCACACGACACTACACTAAAGTCCATTGTCCTCAAAGCTTCTGTATTACATTTTCCCTATATATCCTTAGAGTCTTTTTCCTGCGATATGAGACTAACTTCTTAAATAAGATTCTAATAATCTAGATTCATGCTTACTTTCCTTCCCAAATTACTGAAGAGTCACAAACTAGAAAAAGGAAATTGTGAGAGTAAAGTGAAAGCAAAATTAATCCAGCCAGAAAGGAAATCAAAGAAAAAGCAAGATAGTCTTTATTTTAAGCTCATTTCCTGGTTGAAGTCAGGGCAGAATAATAGTGGCTACTTGGCTACACCTAGAGTGAACAGGTGGAAACACCTGACATATTCATTGCTTGACTCACTCTTTGATATGATGTCCATTCTTCTCCAACCTTGAGTGTATGTGTATAAAATTTACATTCCTTTTAATTCCCTAAGTATTAAATATATTCTGTGGTATGCTCTGTTGCTTGACAAAAGAAATGCAATGATACCTGATGGAGGAAACAGAACTTCAAAAAGGCTAGAAAAGGGGTCTCCCTGGTGGCACAAGTGGTTAAGTCTCAGCACTATGAAGCTATCCATTCAGGCCTCTCTCTTAGCAAACCTGTCCCTTTCAAGGCAACTCTTCCTACACGCATGTATCTATGCAAGCATTCTTTATTCCTCTGTCCCTTTCCCTAATAAACCTGTTCTTTTAAGTATAAATAACATCCCTGTCTCGTGGAGAAACTTGCTGTGTGCCACTGAAAGGGGAGCTCTGGTGAAACCTTTCCCAGAGTGAACCCAAGGACCCCACTCTCAAACCCATCAACTCCAAAACGACATCAATAACACTGGTCAACAGTGAGAGCATTACTGACTTAAAAAGACCCTAATGTGTAGTGTCTTGGTACGCTGCACATGAACATAACCCTGAAAAATTTTTATTAGCTCTCATTTTGAAGATATTTCATAGAATTCATTTTATGTTTCACTGTGTAAATTGATCCAGTAGGACTGCAACAATATCATAAATCAGCCTAGAATGATATAATATTGCATCGCATTGCATAATACCATCATGCACACATCATCCAGAGTTGATTGCATCATTTTCTGATGCAATGCAATACTAATGCCAGGCGGCTGCTGAAGTAAGCTGATGTCAGCAGTGCACTCCAACCCTGTTGGAAAGGTTGAGCATTGAAAGTAGTTCAGATTTTGTGCAAGACAGTTGAAGCTACTGTTCCATAGAACTGTTATTATTTTATCCATTTAGGCACAATACAGAACAGGCATGCCTCCAAAGTGCATTAATAGTGTGGACACTTTATGCTCTATTTGTGGGGAAGTGACATTTGCCAACCAGAAGGAAAGTATCACTTCTCAAGTGAAGAAGGCTTATCATCTTTCCTTTGGATGCAAGGTTGGTGACCAAGACAAGCCTTGGGCCCCACATATATGCTGTGCTACATGTACAATACAGCTTTCACAGTGGTTAAATTGCAAAAGACCATCAATGCCATTTGCAGTCCCTATGGTGTGGAGGGAGCCAAACCACCACATAAAAGACTGTTACTTCTGCTTGGTTCCTCCTCTTTCCGGCAGAATAACAAAGCAAAAGAAGTCGAGAATATTCTACCCAAACATTATGTCTGCATTGAGACCAGTTCCACATGGTGAGGAATTTCCTATTCCAGAACCTCCAGTAGAATAGTCTCTTGATTCATCTGATGAGGACAAGGGTGACCCGACCTGTTCTTCTCCTGTTCCATCAGCATGCAGTGATCCAGATTTTCACTGTGGTGCATCATCAACCCCACACACAATAACTCAGGAAGAGGTAAATGACCTGGTTTGTGATTTGGATTTATCCAAGAACAAGGCAGAATTGCTAGGATCAAGACTCCAACAAATAGAATCTTCTAGAAGAAGATGTCACAATCACTTTCTATCAGAAGTGCCACCAGCAGTTGGAGCCTTTCTTCAGGAAGAAAAGTACTCTGGTATTCTGTTCCGATATTGAAGGCCTCATGAATACCTTAGAAATCACTCATGACCCACAAGAATGGAGACTATTCTAGAATTTGAAACTGAGTGTTAAGGCTGTACTTTTGCACAATGGAAACTGTCTTCCATTTATTCTATTCCTGAACAGCTGTACAAGAGACAAGTGAAGCAATCTAAGAAGTAGTCTATGACTTCATTTTTTACAGGTATTAACCATAGGCCTATTACTATTGGCATGCATTTAGTGATGTAAACATCCATTTATCAGATTACAAACAAAACTAGAGCCAAAGTTAGAATTTGACTGTCATATTTGTGTTGAGCACATACAAATTGATAGGAAATGACTAATTTTATTTAAGTAGCATGACTTTTGTAAAAATTTGTTAACCAGTGTAACCAGGAGACTGAGCAACAAAAGAAAATATTTTTATGTGGCTCATCTGGCCATTCTTTAATTTTTTACTCTCCGCAAAAGAAAGGTAATAACCTTCTTTGTATTCAAAGCAAAATAGCCAATGCCTGTGTCACTCAACATTATTTGTATTGAGTATTAAATATGATTTGTGGAATTAGCAGATAAAAGCCATTTATAACTGTAATGATAGAAATTTCAGTTCCTAGGGTTGATTGTTTTGGCATTGTTATTCATACTCTAAAAAATTGTGACAGGCACATTAAATTGTGTTCAAATTTTCTTCTTGTAAACATTTGTAACCCAAGATGTAGAAAACAAAAATAACCCAATCAATTTCATTTGCAAAAATAAAATTGTATTTTCCATAAAAAAATCACATCAAATTTTGATCATTTTAAGAAAACCTTCTTGTATTGAACAGACTAACCCTTTCCATAAAACCATGCTATAAAATTGTGATAAATTCAGTATTTCCTTGTGCAATATAGTTAATTTAAAATGCTATAATAGATTTTTATTGTGTGCAATACAAATATCTTTTGGAAATAATTTTTGAAAGAACCAACAAGATTGTTTTAGATCTGTGGTATCTTGAAAATTATATAGTAAAAGCTGCTTGAAAAATGCAGATATCTTGTCTCCATTTGCAGATATTTTGATAAAATAACACCACAGTGGTGGCCAGAACCTTCAAATTTTTATCCAGTGTCGCAATTAACATCGACCTCGTTCAGGGAACTCTACAGTAAGAATTGCTAAGAAAAATGTCACCTTTCTGCCTTGGAGGAACTTTTACCAACCTTTGCTTCACTTGCTCCTTCTTGTAATCCTGTAAATGTCACGTTGTTAATGCTAGCTCTTTCAATAGACCTTTTCTGACCACTCATGTCACTGTCTATCACATCTCCCTGTTTAGTTTCTTCATAACCCCAGTCAGTAACAGTATTTATGATTTTCCTGTCATGCTCATGTTTGTATTCCTGTGTTCTTAACACCTGGTACATAATGTAAGACTGATAAATATTTCTTTGTTGACCATTGAAGGATGGGACCAGTGGCTAATTGGAAGTCCTAATCATTGGATGATAAATGGATTTCTCTTTCTTCCTAAAAAAACAAATATACCCATTATAGGAACGTCACCTTCGCATCACTCTAAATTCCAAATGGAAACAAAACAAGTTCATCACTACCATAAAAAATGTTTTGGGGCTTTCTTCTATTTTTAATTACAGTCAAATGTCATCCATGACTTTATGCTTTGATGTATGCCTATGCCACTTTATAGTTTGTATCAAGTGTTTTTAGTAACTCACCCATGGCCTTTCACATATTCAGGGTGTGCTGACCAAGTTCTTATGGCTAGTGTTCTCATCTATGCATATGAGATGGAATCCCAGTCACATAAGTACCCCAGTTCTCTTGTCACTTGAGTAGTAACGTTGTGTTTTGCACACTTTGTCATATGTAAGCCACTGTCATAGTTGATTTAATAAATGAACTTCATTGGTCTCTCGTTTCTCACCACCACTTCCCTCTACTGGTGGATCTGATAAAATTAAGTATTTGTCCTTGAATTCTGTCACAGAGTAGGCTTCTGGGGAAAACCAAACTAGGTCACAGCCTTTTCCATATTTTCATATGGCCTGCCATCTTTCTTGAACATACCTGAAACAAATTCTGTCTTTACTAAATTTTTGTTGAATGAATAAATGATCACCATCTGTATTGTTCTCTTGTTTTCCCCTTTCAGAATCTTTTCTCACTCTTTTTCCATCATCTCTTCCTAGTTAACTATTAGATATCTTTCAAGTTACAATTAAAGTGATAACTCCTTTTGAAGATTCTCTACAACTTTGCAGATTTTCTAATCTTTTTGGTAGATTTCCATGATAATTTGCAATAATTTTGATATCTCTTAACATTATATATAAACTGTGATTTCTTTGAGTGTCTGTATCTGGGTTATCATTTCTTTATTTGCCAGTGTTCCATTCTGGTGATAGCATATAGTGTGTTCTTAATAAAAAAAAAAAAAAAAAGATTAAAATAAAATGAATAAATGAAAAATACAGAATGTTTTCTGTATTCTGGTTTCTTCCTGATGCCTACATCTATATTAATGTCTCCTCAGGTTTCCCAAGTCAATTATTTACCCAAATCATTTATCTGTCTTTCTTATAATTATATTAGCATCTTACTCTGAGCATCTGCATAACTAGTTTAGAGTAAAACGGAACAGAGGAAACATTTGCATATTATTCCCCTTCCATGTTCCCTATTTCATTTGATATTTCCCCTTAGTGAGGGGAAATATCATTTGATATTTCCCTTTAGTGAGGTATTTGTGACTCTCATTTCTCAACTTCTATTATGACAGTCCTTTTAACCAAAACCTCACATTATTATGTTTGTAAATGTGTATTTCCCTATGTCCTTTGTTTACTACATCAATATATAATTCACTGTAAATATGATAAGTAATAACTGGAATACTGAGTATGAAAAACAACTTAAAATTTATATACAAACTAATAGTCGAATTACGATGATTTTTTTGTGGATTAATGGGAATTACTGAATACTATTATTTTCATAATTTCACCAAAGCATGTGATAACTAATATTGAAATGTCCTTTATATCATATAATGAAAGGAACACAAATAATTGTTATCTACCTCCAAATCAACTTCCTTTCTACCTTTTAAAATACTTAATTAATAACAAGTGTAACAAGAAAGACTGTTAAAGGCATTGCCCCCTGGAGGCGGGTAGCAGGGAGGATGGCTAGCTCCAGGGAAAATGTGAACAAAGTATCGGCGGGGGTGGAGACTCTGATAAAAAAATATAAGGGACGGTAGAAGCAGCCCCCAGCATTTAGTAGTCAGGTTTCAATGATCAGGATTTCAGCATTTTCAGATCTTCAGGGATTCCAGGGCCAACAATTTCCGAACCCACCATGCGGATCTTCCAGAAGGCTGTTGCTGGCCTCTGAAGGATGTGGAGAGGCTTCCAGCAGCCAACATCAGAGAGGAAAAGTTCAGAGGCTTTGCAATTTGCAAGTAGCGGAACGACTGAAACTGTTCCTGGTTTTGCTGCTGTCACAGCCTGGCCGGAAGGAGACGAGCCGGAAGTGGGCGCCTCTCTGAGCTGTGAGTGGGGCCGTTTGTCCGGTCGTTCAGCTGCTGCAGCTGCTGTTTGAATTTCTCTTGTTTGGAACTGAGCTGGGGCATCAGGGCAGCTCTGGTGAGCATCTCCTGTTGTGTCTTCTGTTGTCTTCATGAGTTGGAACCCGGCCTATCATCTGGCTGCCACATGCTACAGGTCCAATGTGGCAGGAAGGTGCCATTTTTGGAGTGTGTGTACTTAGGACTTTAAAACACTGGACATTGCTTCAGGTGAGGTAAGTAGCCATTTTGGGCCTTAGTAACATTTTGTTTTTGCCTGGTTTGTTAAATAAGTCCCAGTATTGTTGTTCTCTGAACCGAAGTTGTCTTGCAATTGTGCACAGGGGTGAAGAACTCAGATGGTGACCAGTAAACTATTTGGGCAGTGTCCTTGGTCAGCTTATTTTTAAAAAGATTTATTTATTTATGCACACAAGCTGGGGTGTAGGCCAGAGGTGTAGGGTGGTGAGAGGATTCACCAGAGACAGAGTGGGGAGCAGAACAGGCAGATCGACTAAAGTACACTGCTGAGGGGAGCAGCAGGCAAGGCAGGAGAGGTCTGCTGTGCCACGTGGGAAGCTCCCTGGCCAGGGATCGAACTCATGCTGCAGTGGCTCTGGATAGCTTCATGTTGCTATGCTTAACCCGTTGCACCACCAGGAGGCCCATCCTTGGTCAGCTTTAATGACCCTACTACCCTGTATCACAATCTTACTTGTTTAAACTGGACAAGCACATGCAAATGAATGAAATTAGACCACTAGCTCATACCATACAAAAAATAAACTTCAAATTGTTAAAAGACAATTTCTCAGTATATAACAAATTATCATGCATATGATGGGGCCCTGGGGAACTGAAGGACCCCAGAAGTCCTTGACTTTGAAGCCATTTTTGGAGATACTGGGTTTGGAGAGTGGGGTCTTTGAGTTCACTCTGCGGAAAGTTTGCCCAGAGCTCCCCTTTCAGCGGCACCAGCGAGTTTCTCAGGTGAGTTTCTCCATAACACAGATGTCAGTTATATCCAAAAGGGCAGGTTTATTACAAAAGACAGAGAAGAATAAAGGACACTTGCATAGACAAAAGGGATAGAAAGGGCTGCCCCGAAAGGGACAGGTCTGCTAAAAGAGAGGTCTGCATGGTTGTAGGTGGGCAGCCTTGCTGCCTCCGCTGAGGGAGGTCAGGGAAGAGAAGCCCCAGCAAGGTCACAGGTCACAGGCGGGCAGGAAGGCAGCTGCCCTGCAGAGGGAGGGAGCTGCTGGTGAGGAGCTCCTGCATAGGCACAGGCTGGCACTGCTGCTGCCCCGGGCAGGTCAAAGATTGCACTGATAGAGTCTTTTCTTTGGGAGGGACTCATTCCTTTGTGGTATGGCCTGTTTGCTGTTGATTTTGGACAATTCTGTGGAATTTGAAAGGGACTGGAAATTCTGCAATGGCCCTTAATTTCCTTATCTTTACCTCCAGTCTGTGCCCTATGACACTAACAGTATCTGACACTTTGCTTGGGTCTGTGCCTTGGTGCCTAAAGATTTTTGGTTCCTATGGCTGGTGTAAGGACTGTGTTAATCACTTCTCCCCCACCTAGCTGCCTGCATTGTATGCGCCAGATTCTGTTCTTGTGGTGCCTCTTTTCCGATTTTTCTATCTTTATTCTCCATCAACATCACACAGGAAATAATTTACTAAGGACTTAAATAGGTGGTGGAGTTCAGAAGTTGGGGGTCAGTGAGTGTGGTTCTTGGGTCCATCTGATAAGTGATTTTAGCAGAGTGCCTCTTTTATCAGTACATAGTAAATTCATTAAGAAAAAGGGAAAGGGGTGAGGGAAGAAATTTCTGCATGAATGCAGAGGGGCAAACCTGCCTTTTCAAAGGTCAGGTTTATTAAGGAAAGAAAGGGAAAAAGGGAATTTGCATAGGTTCAAATGGGTGGTTTCTACAGGGCAAGAATTATCTTTTGAAAGGGGCGGGGTTATTAAGAAAGAGACACCAATATAGACACAGTGACAGGTGGGCAATCTCATGGTGAGGGCTTGTGGTGTTGCCAGAGCAAGAGGTATCCTTATATTGTGTCTTAAATTGGAATTTCTCGTTGCTGTTGGTGGAATGTCCCACTTTTGAATTAATTTGGTTTGCTGAAAAGAATATTAACTTTTTCTACACCAACTGCAATTTCTGGCTTTGTCTGCAAATCTTCCATAGCCAGCTTAAAGACTGTTAATTATTCCCATATCTGACACCAGCTCCTTCAGGGGGCAAGAAATCTGGGAACAAGAGTCAACATATTTTTGTCTTTCCCAGCAAGGTGTTCTGTTAGGGATAAAGCACCATCAGTTTTTTAAATTTGCAGGGATATGGCTGGACCCAGTTAATGGTTGATCATAAAAAGGGGGCTTTAACAGTTAATTCTAAAGAATGTACACAATTCAGTGATCAGAGTTTAATTCTATTTATTCCTAATATTTTCTGCTCTTAGCTTCCATCACATATACCTTATCTCTGTATAAGCCAAACAATCCTTTAACATGCCATAGTTTCCCCTTGCCAACATTGTAGTTTTCTTTACTAAAGAGTGAAAATTTCCACATGAGTTCATAATTACATTGCCATTGATTTTAATCCTATAGCATACACAGTATATAATATGCTTAAAAAACACTTCAGTGTTTTTTCCAGTGCTCACATTGAATTTATATATTAACTTTGCTAGAAAAACTCACATTTTATAAAATTATGCAAGAATGAGCTAGACCATTATAAGCATCAAGAAATGTACTCAACATTTGAAATTAGTATGTCAGGAACACTATCTTCATGATAAACATTCACTCTGCAAGTAGACTTCATTTAATTAAAAAATTATAAAGATAGTCATGGTACTTAGAATGGAATCCTGAAAGCAGGAAACTGAAGACCACCAGAAATATCCCATTAGACAAGTTATCTTTTTCCAACATCTCCTTTCTTAATATTTGTTTGTGGTTGACAATTATGATGACAATGCAATTGTCTCAAGAGTTAAACAGCATGTGGGAAATTTAGCAATGAAAATGAGATCCGTGTCTGAGGTGTATTATAATGAACCCTATTGCATTCATATCTAACACTATGCAATAGCCTTCTATAAAATAAAAAGGAAACAAAACATTAAGCTTTTCTTTCTGTATTTGGTAATACGGTCTTTGGAATAATATCCTTCAAAAATGTGTATTATTGTACCTTGTGCCCATGTTATATCTCAAAATGTAAAATGTACTCTTCTGAATCATCACTTAGTACATACTTATGCCCATATATCAACATGTTATTTATTTTATCATCCACAAACCCACACACTCTCACACAAAATAGCTATTACATATATTTATGAACATATAGAATTTGACTTTTTCATATGGGAATAACCTTAGCTGGACCCTGTTTTTCAAATCTATTACATATCTAAGAAATATTGAAATTTATATATCCGTACATGGAAGCCTAGAGTTTATTGATTTTTTAATATTACTATTTTTGTATGATTGTTTATTTGTGGATACAAAGCATACTTCCCTACTATCCTGTGAAGAAGGACCTGTGTTTGCCAATGGGGAAAGACAGCTGGCAGACACAGGTCAGAGAATGAAAACTTGTGGTATCTGATGAACATAAGCAACATTCATCAAAGTAAAAATTTAAGAATCATTTTAATTCCTCTATAGTTCTGTAGTTTAATATGCTATCTTACAAGGTGACTTTTTAGTGCCTTATGCCTTTTTGAAAATGAATTTTCTTCATGGAAAGTTTGTTCTGCCTTGGAAAACAGCTTGCTATAAGGTGTGTTCCCTGGACACATACAAGCATGCTGCCTTAAAAGAAAGAACTTCACAAACCGGCCATTTCTAAATTTTCTTGGATAAAGCTTGTGAAGGGTGGGTTTGATTTATAACAATTTCTACTTAATAGCAAACAGAGCAGAGCTATTGCATGACTCCAAATTGGCTTAGACACAACAATATGAAAACTTAGAAGTCTGTCTGCATGATTTTATGTGATGAGTTCAGAACTCGATCATTTAAGATATGATCCCATGGGTAAGTAGGCCCATCCAGCAGCCATGTCTTAATCTATAAAAGGTGGTTCCCCATTGAAACACATTACTGTTTCTAAATTAGGTGCAAAGTGAGAATATCATATGATCTTAGAATGAAACTCTGGTTATGAATATTTGAAAGGTGAGGGGATAAAAGCAATGTATAGACTAGATAGAGAGAGAGAGAGAAAGAGAGAGAGACTGAGAGAGAGATAGAGGAGTGGGAGGAAGGGAGGGAGGGAGGGAGAGAGAGAGACAGACATACAGACAGACAGACAGACAGACAGACAGACATATGTTTGGACACCAAGGAAAGACTGAAATCCAAACGAGGAAGTATCAATATGCCGTGAAAAGCCGGAACTCCCTTGGTTTTGATAGTGTTTGGTGTTTGTAAATGGCATGACGCTGAGAGAGGTAACTACTTGATGTCTGTTTCCTAGATTGTAAAACTGGGTTGATAGTGGTAGCTACCTTTTAGGACTATTAGGAAGCCTTCTTAATAATGTATGGTCTATAAAATTATTAGAATAGCATGTAGAAATTTATATTATACCTTTAGATTATTATTATGAGAATCATTATAAGAGCTAGAACTTAAAAGTGATAATTTTCTTCACTTTTCTATATATAACTTCTATTATGACAATTATTTTCAGTTCTGGTTATCAAGTATAAAGACAAAAATTTTGCTATTATTTTGAAGGGTTAAGAATATATTTTCTTAATTGGAAAATACTCCAATAAAGGAAATTCATTCACCTCTTCCTCCCTGAATGTATCACCACTGTAATGAACTATGTATTACAGAGAATTAGATAAACTTATAAATTCAACTTGCTGTTTGTATTAATCTTAATTAAGATGAAGGCAAGAATTCTCTAAGCTGGAAATTAGCATCAAAGAATCATAGATACACTTTTCCTGGTTGAAATAAAAAAATAATATTAGACATTTTGGTCATTGGGAAATTTAAATCCTAGGACATTACCTAAGAAAATGGAACTAGGAACTGGCATCAAAATACTAACATTGGTGTTTAGCCACAAATTGCAAAGCTGGTATTAGTAAATACTAATGCCATCTCATAATAATTTGGTAACTTTCCAAACTTTGACCAAAAATAATTTTATCAAGACATTGGCAATGAGTAGAAGAATCATGTGTTTTTATGAATTCCACTAATGGAAATAATTACATAATCCATAATCACTCACCCAAAAATTTACCTGCTGTTTGTTGTGAATGTTGGGAATGGACAATAAAAGCCTTAATGATACTCCATTCATGTAGAAACCCAATACCATTTCATCTCAATATCCCAAACAAGCGGTTCAAAACAAATTGTCTTAAAACAAATCACTTAAATGATATCTAAGACAATGAGTTCTACCTTTTGTCATTTGAACAATATCAATACATGAGACAAAAAATACTGACACATATGTACTAGGCTGTGTCTGCCTTTCTACGAGATATTGGATAACTCTTGTTCAGTTACCATGACAGCATGCAAAATTTGTATACTACTTATTATTTAAGAATTTATTTTTATCCTCCTTTACTTTTCATATTTTCAGTGATAATCTTGCCATATTTCAAACAATAATGATAATTTGAAATAAACTTCATAATGAATTACTATAAATAATTAACTAAAGATTGATAATACATATGAATAAATTATGTACTCATTGGTTATATATCTATGATAGAATATTTTAATAATTTATATAGTTATACTAATAGCTATTATCTAGTAGATTATTAAATTGATATAATGAAGGACACAAATAAAACATTCTGGCAAATGTTTTACTCATAAAAAGTTCTTTGGGGCCTCCCTTGGTCTAGGAATTAAGTCTCAGACTATCATGGTCTTAGCTCTATGGCCTTAGCTTGATCCCCAGCCAGAGAACTAACCCTCAGATGGCCCAGCAGATCTCTCCTGTCTCACCTGCTGCTCCCCTTAGAAGTATATCTTAGTAAATCCGCCTGTTCTGCTTCCTGCTCTGTCTCTGACGAATTCTCTCACACCCCCCACATGCACCTCTGGCTTATACCCCAGTTCTTCTATGCATAAATAAATAAAATAAATTGTTAAAAAGAAAAATTCTTTAACAAAATATAAACAATTAAAATGATTGATAATATCTCTTGATTTTAATAATTTATTACACACATGCTTACACACTGGCAAACAAAAACAGATGCTTGGTACCATTAAATACTCCTGTTAAAAAGAGTCATATATTGGGCCTCCCCGGTGGCGCAGCGGTTGAGCTCTGCGCTGTGGAGCTGTCGGCAGCAGTGATGCGAGTTCGACGCCCAGCCAGGGAGAATCCCACATGGCGCTGCGGACCTCTCCTGCCTCGCCCGCTGCTCCCCTCAGCAGTATATTTCTGATCTGCCTGTTCTGCTCCCCGCTCTGTCTCTGGTGAACCCTCTCGCCGCCCCACGCCTCTGGCCTGTGCCCCAGCTTGTATGTATAAATAAAAAATAAATCTTTAAAAAAAAAAAGAGTCATATATTGAAATATATCATTTATCTATTCTATTATGTAGTAGAATTCACCAACTTATATAAAATATCAGAGAAAAAGAACAGCATTATCACCAAATTAACAATGAGTGTTACTTTAAATTTCAACTGTCTTAGTCTTTAAAAATTTGATAATAGTATAGGAGAAGAACTTTCAGGAAGATTTTCACTATTGATTTTTTGAGTATGAAAATCCAAAATTGTAAAAGATGAGATCATTAAAAAAATAGTATAAATGAGACTAAATTCATCTACCTAATTAACTTAGAAATAAGTGAGAAGAACTTCTTGGTCTTAAAAAGTCTGGCAAATCTTTGACAGATCTGAGAACTTTGGCACACGATATCTGAATGTGTCTTCGTGTAAGTTCTTGTTATAAATGTCACCTTCCCAGACAACCTCTTTGAAAATTTATTTTCGGCAGTCTCTATCCACATGCTCTGCTTATTTTTATTCATTACATTCATGACTTGAAATTACTATATTACATTTATATTTGTCTGTTTTCTGTGTTCCCAATTAAAATGTAAGTTCTGTGAGGAAATTACGGTTGCTGTTTTCCATTCTGTGCAGTGTGGTTTCTCCAGTGTTTGGTATTCAATAATTTAATAGCGGTTTTCTATATTGATTTAAATAAATGATCAAATAATATTTAAAAAAATTATTTATTACAATTTTGTTTTCATTGAGATAACATTGGTTGACAGTACAGTATATGATTCTCAGGTATGTGTTCACACCCCTTAAAATGTACGTTTCTACACGACATTCACCATCAAGGGAACCACAGTCTTCTACCACACTTCATTTAAAATAATTTTTAACTTAGACATTCTATCATAATTTTTTAAAATATTTATTGAAGGAGTTCTTTTGGATATAATGACATTATTCAAGTATAAATACAAAGCAAAATAGAAAAAGAAAAGCATATTGGCTAAGGTGTTCCTAAATATTTTCAGTCAGATGTCAATTATTCTAAATGATTTTTTGTTTACTCAGAATAGTCAATATCCATCTTTCTTCTCATAATATTATCCTCTGTTCCATCAAGAAGGTGCTCCAATTTAAGCCCCTCATTTTCTTGCACTCTG
Organism: Scalopus aquaticus; assembly: GCA_004024925.1. Classification (NCBI taxonomy): domain Eukaryota; kingdom Metazoa; phylum Chordata; class Mammalia; order Eulipotyphla; family Talpidae; genus Scalopus; species Scalopus aquaticus. Next base: position 18,848 of record PVIJ01004467.1, read on the forward strand.
ATGACAAGTATTCTACAAGTGTTAACACTAATATTTTCTATGTTTTTACCTGGAAATACTATTGCAGATTTTTAGACAATAATAAACAGGATCCATATTTCTTTCCAAATGGCCTTTAAATGAAACTTAAAGCAGTTGTAGCTGTCCAGCTTTACCTCGACTTAGCAATGTACAATAATAACAACAGCAACCACTGCTAATTAGAAAGAATTATTGTAAGATGTATTCAAGTAAAAGAAACATTCCAATTTTGTAGATGACAAGATGTGAAAAAAGTTTAGCTTACAGAGGTAAAACATAACAATAAAAATAGATAATATACAGTATTTTAGGGCTCATTATAGACAAATACAGTTGTACTCATTACTTTATAAATATTATTTAATTAAATGCTAATCATATTCTTTGTAGGAAGATGCAAGTGTTGACATTAGATAAATAAGGAATTAAGACCCAGGAAATTTGGGGAATTTATTCCAAGGTCACATAGCTGGTATAGTACAATTCCAAAGAGATTAGATGGTAAGCCAATTTGTCTCTAAAGCCTGAACCACTATTTATGTGAAGGTGATGCTCATTTAGTTGCTTTGGTGGTCAAAGGATACTAGCTGGGAACTTTGACTTTTGGTGTCCATATTTGTCCAAAGTACTTTTATTTCAAGAAAAATAATTTCTATAACTCTGGTTAAAGAACAGGATTTTTTTTTCTAAAATGCTTTATAAATGAGTTGTGCTAACTAATTTCTAGTCTCCTATTTTTCACACTGTGCTCGTCAACTAAAGTAAGTGGGTTTCAGGGAATACTATACCTTCCTGATGAATACAGTGAGTACTAAGAAGAGATTGTCCCCATTCTTCCTTGCTGTTTTTAGATGCTCTTGACTGCATATGTGAGTTTGAAACTCAGATGCCATTTTATGAATTTAGAGAATAGCCAACATACTAAGTAGAATGATTAGAAAGGCCATGTTATATTACTGAAGAAAGTGCCCTTGTAATATTCTCTGCCTCTAGAATTTAGAAAAAAAAAAACATACAAGTGCCTTAAGTTGAAGCAAAAATTATTCATATATCCTGTAACCTAAAGATGACACAACCTAACAATGTCTGATGCTCTCTTTGGAAACCAGGATTAGAATTATGTTTGTTGCTTCTCTCCATTCCCTATATCCACCAGCAAGCAGTTTTTGTTAAATTGTAAAATCAGAAAGATTTTGACACCAAGATGCTATAGGTATTTTGCTTTTCTTCGCTTGGCCCATTTTTAATTTTATCTGGTATCCTTCTATTCTCTACTTCATTTACATGTAATACTCATTTTCATACCATCTGCTTTCTTATCAATAAATAGCAATTTGTATTACCATATTTGGTTGTTCAAAAAAAAGAAATTATTATACCAGTGTTAATCCAAAATAGCAGAAAATTCAAGTCATTGAATACACATGCACAGCAAATAATTTTGTGTGTTACATTTATCTTTGCAATTATGCTATATTTACCATGATATTAACATTATTTATATTACTTCTAGCTATTCTAATAGAAGACAGAGGGAAGAACAAGTAGACAGAAAACAGAGGAAAACCAGTCTATATTATAAAAATGCAACAATATATACCTTTAGCATATTACATGTTATAAACAAAATATATAAATTTCTAATTAATAATTTGATGTTTTAATCTTTAGGACTAGAGATTATTAGCATGAAAAGATGCCAAATATAGCAACTTCTTCCAAGAGTGAACCTCAGTCTCTTGGGATCAATAACATCACTTTCATGAGGACATGGACATCATGAGGTCAGTAGAGAAATTGGGAGTTGGGATATCTTACCTGGAATCTTCTTCTGCTAAGAAGATTCTTGAAAAAATGAGACTTGATTTTATTTTTTGTGGTATTAATTACTAACAACTAGGATAAAATCTGGTGATATATTATGCAATTGATAACATGCCCATGTATAATAGTAAATCAATTTTTAAAATATAAGGTGAAGATATTATAGCCCAAAGAAACAACTAAGAGTTGCATTTAAAAATTTTAATCATTTTTTTCTGACCTGGAGAGATCTTTTGGTGGCATTAATTGCACCCCTGAAATCATGCATATAATATAGATAGGTATAGATGTATAGATATATAGATATGCTTCTTTGTTTCCTTTATTTGAATATTCTTTCTTTTTTTTTCTTTTTTTTTAACAAATATCTGCTGTTTTATTTTTTTTTTAAGATTTATTTATTTATACATACAAGCTGGGGTACAGGCCAGAGGTGTGGGGCGGCGAGAGGGTTCACCAGAGACAGAGCGGGGAGCAGAACAGGCAGATCAGAAGTACACTGCTGAGGGGAGCAGCGGGTGAGGCAGGAGAGGTCTGCTGCACCATGTGGGATTCTCCCCGGCTGGGCGTCGAACTCGCATCACTGCTGCCGACAGCTCCACAGCGCAGCGCCCAACCGCTTCGCCACCAGTGAGGCCCTATTTGAATATTCTTTCTACCAAAATCAAATATGTGGGCCACTTTTCACCTATCACAACATTTATTTTCTATTCCCTATTCATCTTGATGTAATTATAGCTAACAACTTATCTGTGCCTTTTACTGTGCTTAATATCATTATAATTAGAAACAGCAATAACAACAAAATGTTTCAACAGAAGAGCAGGCAACCAGTACCTAGAAAAATAAGACTAAAACCAGAAATGATAACTCAAAATAGGGCAAAATAATTCCTTTTAAGTGACTGTATGTGACTGACAAGCTCTACTCATGTTAATTTCTTGCTTTTCATTGTAACTTTGAAAATTTCTGTGCTTTATTTTTTCTTCCAGTTTTTAAATTTCCTCCACTTTTTAAATTATTTCCAATTTTGGATTTTCAGTAGATTATCTTAAAATCTATTTCTTTCATTTTAAGTAAACATCACTGTTTTCTTAGAAATAGGTAATTTATATGTGTAAGTCACCACAAAAGATATCTCCTGTGTTTCTATCTGCATAAAAAAATACCAAGTTTTTTGATGTATAAATGGTCACTGTACTTGACTGTAACATCACCTCCTTACAAATAAATCTTGTTACTTGCTGTTTTATATTTTTTTTATTAATTTTTCCTTATTTTTCTTTTCCTTACTCTTACTACTTTAAGGTTGGTTCAAATGTCTGTAACTATGCTTTTACCCATGGTAATAAATTCCTAAGTGTTCTTTTCTCTAGTATTTTATATTTTTACACCATCTAGTAATGTAACTTACTAGATCCACCTCCTCCCATCAGTTACTCACACTGCATCATCTCACATTCAAAATTATTTCCACCTCAGCATTAAATAAAGTCCAGTTTCTCATATGATATCATATTGATTAGAGCTATATTTCCCAACCTGCCTTATTTGATTCACTCAGCAGAAGCCCTTGAAACAAAGATCTAAGTGCAATATTTGAGAAGTAATCAATGAAGAACAATAAGGAATGAGGAATGAAACAAAATGAAAAGGCACCGATAAATTATTCATTATCAATCAAGTTGCCACTATGTGCAACTGGAGTTTATTAAACCAAGTGGGAGACTTTGGGATTCACGTAGCATCTATGCCTCTGATTTAATGTACCAAGAACAAGAGCCATGATCCTTATCTTTCAAATGAATAGAATAATGATAACATCAGTAAATATTTAACAAATGCTAGGTTTTTGTGTTAAGGACTCTAATAGGCATCATTGATTTGAATATTACAGAAATACTTGAGGTAGGCATTATTATTGCAACCACAACTTCGCAATGCTTGCAGATGTTGGTGACTTCTTTCAAGTTAAAACTGACATTCAAAATTTCAACTCATACCTGATTGTTGATTATGTGTCAAAATTACTACTGTTTGCTGTGAACTGCTGTTTGTAATAAGCTTCAGATCTTCCTGGAATTATAGCAAACTATGGATCAGTTTTATGAATTCCTGTAACATTAAGTGGTTGTACATGTGATCCCATCAGGTGATTTATGGAAATTATTTTGTGTCTTAGTCTTGTGTACTTAAAGATTTCAATCTTCCATAGATAGTCACAATTTTTCTACCTTTCTAACACTAACAACAATTAAATATACAATAGTTTTCTATTACATTGTTCTATAATACTGATAGTAATTAATTTCACCTTTTGCACATGATAAAAACATGCATATAAACTTTTTATACATGCTACTTTCAGTACAAAATTTTGTAGTATTCACTAATACACTATACTTTTTCAATTTCATATCTATTGCATTGTGCATTTTCTGTAGCAACATTTAGCTCAGTGACCCCAAAATGTTTGGCCTATATATATATATGTTCATACGTAATATAATAGGTTTTGCAGCTTTTTTTATTAAAGATATTGAAATTAGATTGGAGTACATTCTTAAGAACATAGATACACTGAATTTTTTAAGTGTTTTTCAAGTAAACTAATAAGAATACCTTAGTTAAAGAAATTTATATTTTATTTTGTCAGCAATAATTCACTATGTATCTAGTAGTCATTTTATATTTTTTTTAAAGATTTATTTATTTATGCATACAAGCTGGGGTACAGACCAGCCAGAGGCATGGGGCGGCAAGAGGGTTCTCCAGAGACAGAGTGGGGAGCAGAACAGGTAGATCAACGGAAACACACTGCTGAGGGGAGCAGCGGACGAGGGAGGAGAGGTCTGCTGCGCCATGTGGGAATCTCCCCGGCCTGGCATCAAACTCACATCACCGCTGCTGACAGCTCCACAGTGCAGCACTTAACTGCTGCACCACCAGGAAAGCCCTCTAGCAGCCATTTTGTACAAATATAAAAGAGCAATGATGCAAGAGCATAAAAAGACACATAATCAAATGATTAATAGATATGTGCAAAATTTTTAAAGAACTTGGCTTCCTTCCTCTGTTTAACAATGCTCATGTTATTTATAATATAATGCAAATATTCCCACATTAATTCACCACACTATCCTTTAAAAATATGAGAAATTGTTAAATGGGGTGAAAAATGCAAGACATTTTTAAATTAAGCTATTATGCTAAATTTATGCAAATATGAATGTTGCAACTAAAATTGTTTTTAAATGTTGTGTTTGAAATGTTCATTTCATTTTATTAGTATGTATGTTGCTTTCAAATCCTTTATTTAATATTGTTATTTAAGACGTAGCAATATATTATATATATACACACATATATGTTTTAGTCCATATATATAAAAAATATATATAATGCTTTAGCATAAGACATAGGGAATGGTTCGTAGATTTTTTTTTTTAAAGATTTATTTTTTATTTATACATACAAGCTGGGGTACAGGCCAGAGGCGTGGGGCGGCGAGAGGGTTCACCAGAGACAGTGGGGAGCAGAACAGGCAGATCAGAAATACACTGCTGAGGGGAGCAGCCGGCGAGGCAGGAGAGGTCTGCCGCGCCATGTGGGATTCTCCCGTAGCCGCTGCCGACAGCTCCACAGCACAGCGCCCAACCGCTGCGCCACCGGGGAGGCCCCCAGTTCGTAGATTTTGAACTACTTTGAAGTAGATGAAATATCCATGGTTTTCTTTGGTATTTTTGATTTGCCTCTTTAGTCAAGTAATATTGATTTATAACATCGTATATGATTTAGAGGCACAAAACCACAAACTTTAGGTGGATTTTATCTCATCACACTCACCACCAAGGAACAGAAAATTTTCCACTTTTAATCTCTGCATTCCCTCCCCAATTTGCTCTCCCCACCTTTCCTCCCCTCTCCGGTAACCTCAGTTCTACAGACAGATTTTTTAAATTATTTACCGGTTTTATCTGTCCCTTTGTTTTGTGTCTCTATATTCATCATTTAAGTGACACCATCTGATATTTATCTTTCTCCTTCTGACTTTTTTTCACTTAGCATAATCCCCTTCAGCTCCATCTAATTTGTTACAAATGGAAAGACTTCATCCTTTTTATATCTGAGTTGTATTCTAATACATACATATACCACCACTTCCTAATTCGTAATGCGGTAGATTGACACTTAGTTTTCCATAGTTTGGCAGTTGTAAATTTTGTTACATACATATATTGTTAAACATATATAAAACATATATATTGTTATATATATTTTGTGACTATAGGACTGCATTTGTCTTCAGATTAGTATGTCTGTTTTCTTCATGTACATAACTAAGGGTGGAATTGCTGAATCATATAGAGGATTTATTTTTAGTAGTTTGAGAAATGTCAAGGAATTTTAAATAGCAAGGAAAGTTACATACACAGCTTGTCTTGTGCAGTTTCAGGAAGAGTACAACTCTTATACCCACTTGCCAGTATCTTAAAAAGTTTCTATAGAGACGTTAAATGCATTCAACACTGATATCATCCAGATGCTCTCAATAACATTACTCTTTCAAGGCTATGCCCTTGAAAATAGTCCCCACTCGTGGGAATGGTAGGCAGAATGTATATCCCAGGTCAACGTAGGGGGTGAGGAATTTCTAATTACCTGGTTCTAAATTTCAGGTCCATTAGAGATCATATCATTTAGATGACCTCCCTCAAGAAGGCACTTTAAATATATTGGGATTATATTAATTTCATTTCATACTATGATCATAGTATAGTATATTAATATGTGACATTGTACTATTTCTTATTTTATTTATTAGCTGGCTATTGTTCTCTCAGAACTAGCTTCCTTGAAATCTCAACTTGCAACAAGGACCTGCCCTGTCCCAGGTAAAGTGCTATATCTCATATCCTTTGTTTCATTAAAGCTATTAAATGATTCTATGAGGTAGGTGGTATTATCAATTTGACTGTAAAGTAAAATAATCCCACACAGTTTAAACAACTTGTCCTAGGACAGATTAGACAATTAGCAGACCTGGAATTCATAGTTAGAAATCTGGTGCCAAAGCAAATGCTCTACACTGTACACTGTCCTCCCTCCAGACTCAAGCTGAACACCAGCTTGAGGAATTGATAACCACAGTACATTATGAATTTGAATAATGTTCATGCTCCTCTGCCTTTCAGGCTGATTTAAAGACTTTCTTTGCCATGAAGTTTTCTCATTTTAACTTATAGTTAAGTCTTCATAACCTCTTCACTCTCACTAGATGGTAAGTTCCATAAATGCAATAAGTGGTATCACAAGTAATATATAAGTAATATATGAGTGATTGCATGTGACTAAAAAAATGAGTGTATTTGCTGATATTCATTTAGACTCTTTCATTCTGATTTAGATTTGAAGTGTGGTCTAAAAAACTTGTCTCTAGTTTGACCACTATGAAACAGACTAATAATCATTCTTTCCTTTTATCTCAGCCCAGCAAATATAAAATTGTCAGAATGGGAATAAACATTAACATAACCATTAAAACATTTCTGTTTTTATACTCCACACTCTTCACATTGGCCTAATATATGTATTTTGATTATATTTTATTTAGATAAATTTTTTCCTAATTTTAGAAATAAAAAATTAAAAAGGGAGAACAAAAAATTGAGCCTAAGAAATCCATCCAATATTTTTAGAAGTTATTTGTTATATTTATTTAAGATACACCTTAATTATATATATTCTCAGCATTAATAAAGTAGATTAATTGTGAAAGTCTCTCACATCTTAAAAAAACATGTATTAATGTATCCCAATAAGGTTAAGTAATAAATATAATATAATACAGAAAGGTCTTGGTCTCAAACCCATTTTTAAAACCTAAATGCCCCCTCCAAAACAAATTTGTTTCAAAATTTTTATATTTTGGAGCATGAAGTAGAGAAGCTATGTGGCCATGGAGACAGAGATTTGAATGATATGTCACAAACCAAGAAATACCTGTAAGCCCCCAAAGCAAGAAGGTCAAGGATTCCCTCCTCTAGACTTACTTATAACTCCTAAAGAGCTGTAAGGTCATTCCGATCTGTCTGGCCACTTGTATAAATGAAGAAATATCACAATTAAAGGGTTTCAACAGTTATGGAATTATCCGAATATTGCATTATTTGAATATCTTAAATAGAAAAGAATAAAAAAGGCAACAAAGTGATCTGATTCCATCTCAAAGTTTGCTCTGGAATTTAAACTTATTTAATATAGTGGGGGGGGGGATGTGTGTGAATGTATACAAACAAGCTAGTGCAATAGCTAGAACCAAAAAAATGCAATAGCACTTTAAAAATATACTTAGTAAACTACAATTATTTAGGAGTCATTGTATTCCAGGAGTTTATGTTGTCCTTTTTCCTACAGCAAACTTTTGAGAAGAGTAGTATTCTTGATCCAGTTTTGTAGTTAGAAATCCAAACATGGCATGATGCCTAAATTCACTTATTTGCTATGTGGGCAAACTTTCACGGATATGCAGAATGTGAGCAGAGTTCTGTAAATGCACCTGTATTTTGACCACTGCATTATACTGCAAATGAAAACTATCCACTCACACAGATGCCAGAGTATATAGAGAGCAGCTAAGCCACATTGGGCTCTGGAATTTAGGAGACCAAGAATTTGTTGAAGACAACTTGATTATACAAATACTTTCTCCCTCCTTTTAAAGACAATTAGTTTAGTAACTCAGAATTCATAGATCACATATTTGTTATTTGGTCTTTTCATGAAAAGTGTTAATGTTTTTTCCCTAGTAAATGTCATAAACTATTTTTGGAGGTTTAAGATGCAGATTGAATTTCATTTTCAGGTTTGTTTGAAGCCAAAGCTTTTGAGTATGATGTAATCCCACTTGTGTATTTTTTTTTTTTTGTCTTTGTTGTTGGAGTTATTCTTGTGCTGCTGTATCATCAGAACTTGGGAAATACTGTTTTCAATAAATATTTGTTTAATGAAGGTCTAACAGGTATGCTGTATTTATACAGACAAGCCTGCTCTGGCCAAATTACATAAAATTTTAAAAACCTTGATGTGATTGGACTATCTGTGTCCCTTCGCCAAAGCTCTTTTTTTTTTTTTTCTGTATGCTTTAGGAGTTTAATGTTGTGCTTCATGGTGTTAGGGTATATATGTGTGTGTGTGTCTGTGTGTGTGTGTGTGTGTCTGTGTGTGTGTACTTATGCTTAAGGGAAGTCTCTTTTCTTCAACTGGGAACTCTATAAAATAATAGGCTTAATACCTATCTAGAATCATTACAATTCTTGTTTAATACCGTTAAGAATTTTTATACTTCAAAACAGCACATTAATAGCATATTATATATTGAACCTTTTATGTAGAAGCAACATGCAACTTCTTTACTGCATTCTCTTATCTGGGTTTCAACAAATTTAGCTATACTAAATACTAATAATTGTGTTATATTATTGATTAGGAAACTTTCAGTGCAGTGATGCAGTGGAAACTAGAACAACATACATATATGCCTATTCCTTTAATCATTGTACTATAGTTCCTTAAAGTGAAAAAAGTGAGGAAATACTGTTAATTATACAGACTAAAAAGCAGATATAAAATGTAGTCAGTTTCAAAAGAACACAGAACGTGTGCTCTGTGCAAGAAAAGTCAGAATCCTGCAAATAGAATAAAAGGACCCAAGTGATATAGAAACTCTAGATAAACACTGACAGGAATGTATTCTCATAAAATCTTCCAATTCCTTGCACACTGTAAACTTTGTGGTAGCCTTCAGTATGTATTTTTATAATTGCAAATAAAGTAGAATTCACTAGACTTTGAAGGATTCAAAGACATATATCTAATTTATATTTTCTAAGGTACATTTTTAACAGAATGATTTACAAAGAGAAAGCTGGATACATTAAATTTTAATTAATAGATTACTATACATGAACATTCCTTAACTTTTGCATATAATGAATTGCAAAGACTCTTTACTCTTCTTAAATCAACTATGCTAATTATACTTACTGCATTAAAATATCCTACTTTTTTTGTACTTGATATATTTGACTTTTTAAATTTCCTCCTATGTCTGAGATTCTTGACAATGTTGCTTTGGTAGGTTGGGTATAGGTGAAAAAGACAGGACACCCAAACTCATAACTAAGCATATACCAATTTGACATGATTTTTTTTTTCCTAATGTGCTCTCCTGGTGGAAAGCAAATGACTTAGGATTATAAATGGGCTTTAGCTCAAAAGATATACTCTGAATTGAAATGAGTGAAATGATTGCTGGATTTTAAAATAGAAATTATTAGCTAATGTACACTAGTCCACCTAGAATGCTATCCCATTTCTGAGTATGGCTTTGGAAAAATTGCAGGACATGTCATTAATGCTTTTGAAGGAAATATCCTTGTGTTGTCCAAAACATCCGTATCTTCATGTCAGTGAAGAATCAGTAAATGTAAGGATATTGAAATATTAAAATGATGGGTATATGACTTCAGATAGTTCATTTAGGATAACATTAATTATATACTTTTCTACTTAACTGTATCAAAATGCATGCATTAAGTGCAAAAGCCATGTGATAGTCAATGTATAACATAAGTGATATAGGAAAATTCAACTGGAATGTTTCATGCCACAATATGTAAAGGCCACAGTTCTCTATTCCACTATTTTCTTTTACTTTATTATTTTCCTTCATATTCACCAGGTTTCAAACTATTTGGTGTTTTTTACTGTTCTGACTAGTTTAAATGCCCTTGTCAGCAGTTCAGTTGTTGAATGAGGCAAAGTGTTAGTTATAGTGTGAAAATCTGGTTGCTGTCAGAAAAGGGCAAGCCATTAGCTTGCGAATTTTAGCTTCCAGTATTCCATATTCCAGTAGTGGCTGAAAAGACTCTCGTGAATTACTATTAAGGGTAACATGGCATATGCATTTATGAACCTTTGTAATTATGCATGATACAAAACTTCATCATACAAAACTACACTTAAGGAGTGTTTGTGATGTGTTCTTTTCTTCAAAGAAAATATTAGAGGCTCTACTTAACAAAAAAATGGATGTTACTTTTCAAGGATATAATTTGGACAAGAATGCATACTACAAGGAATGACCTAAAAAATCCCATGTCAAGGAAAGCCATTTTCAAATAATCTAGATAATTTTTGATGTTGGAAATATTCTAAGTAAATTATGTTATGGATATAATACATTTAAGTCAAAACCTTTGCATAACAAATTGTAGGAATGTATAAGGTTCATGACCTTACTTCAGAGTAGACTGTCTGGAAACTCCATGATCAGTAGTCTTGCAAACTGTAAAATATTATGTAAAAGCAGGATGATTATGTATTATTGTTCTGTCTCTCAAACCACAACATTATCATTAGACTCCATGGTTATATGGAAATTATTTCAAACATCCTTAGAAAATCTGAAACATCTGTGGTATATGCAATTTCTCTCATTTTAAGACACTTAGGTATCAAATATTATGAAGTTTTTAGAATTATTTTGAACTCCTTTTTGCACAATATGAGACTATACAGGAGTAAGATTTTTCCATGGAGTTCTCAGTACAGAATTTTAATCATATATCAGTTATCCACTTAGCGTTTTTGGTCTAAAACAGCATTTCTCAATTTTTGGAGCATGGCTATTTTGAGTTGTATAGTTCTCTCTTGTGGGACCTATACTGTGGAACCTATACTGTGGATTGCAAATGTTTAGTAATTCCCTAGCAATCCATTTCTGAGGACAAGTAACACAGACCCCTCATAGTTATGACAGCAGTAAAACTCTCCAGACACTTCTTAATGTCTGATTGGAGACAAAATCAATGGTTCTCAGTTGAAAATCTTTGGACTTGAAAAATATAGGGCAAAATCTTTTAAAATATGTGAAACAAACATACGGGAATCTCAATTCCTGTTACAATATCTTTGAGCATAGTCTTTTTTCTCTCTCTCTCTTTCTTGTTGCTTTGCAAGCTTGTAGCTTGAAATTTGACGACAAAAGACAGATGAGAAGGTTTTACACTATGTTCATCAGGTGTCCAGTTTTCTCAAAAAAAATAATTCATTTTGTTAATGTCTTTATGTAATACTAAAAGTGTAAAAGTGATACACTAGAAAATTCTCTAGTGAACTCAAATGTATACCAAATATTCATATTTTGTTAAAAACTCAATACTAACACATAGTATTTTTATATTGACATTAAAAATTAGGCTCTTCCACTTCTATCTCTATGCATATAGTGTAACTTATTAGAAATTTATAATTGAAAAAAAGGGTGACAGTCTGTGTTTGATTTTTTTTAAAAGACAGGTCATCCCAACTTGCTCTGATAACCCCACTATTAAGTAGATGAGAGAATGCTAAGCTGAATGCCAACTTATTCTCAAGGATCTGTGTTTCTTACCACCTAATTGTTAGATGAAATTGATAGAAGTTTTCTTCACTCTTTATTCATTACTAATATTGGAATAGAATTGTTTTTGCTAATTTGTCACATTTGATTATTTCCGTTATGTTATTAGCAGGGAATGAGATTCATTATTAAATACTGAAATACAACACAAAAATCTCTTACTTCCACTTCAAACTTCTTTTGTTTAAGTCAACATCAGTGCTCTGAGTTTCCCAAAATTCCCATGAGAACTATTTCCATTTGATTTTATTTTCCTATTTTTTAATACTATGTAATAGGAAAAAAAGAAAAAGAAATTAAATGATTAAACTGATATTCAATGCACTTGTTATCTGTAACAACAAATGTTAACATATTTATTAAAATAAACTCACTATTTTTGTTAATTAGCTTTTCAAATGCAGAGTTTACATTTCTATTCATAAAATAAACTCATTCTAGTAAAGTTCTTTTTAATCTTTTTTTATGTTAGAAGACACCTCATTTATTGTGAAAAACAATTCTACCTTAAAAATACGTGAAATCAACACCTTTAGATAGCAGTGGTTCCAACTGGCTATTATTTGTATACCGGGAATTTATGAATTTGTGGGAGGAATTTGAAGGGAGATAATTTGAGAACTTTTTATATAATTATCTTATGAAAATGATTAACAAGTCATTTCTTCTTAAGTTGTTAAAAAAACACGGTGAAATACAGGTATCTTATTTTATCCAATCCATGGTGGTGGGTCCTGATCCTTTATGGGACAGTTAAGTGGTTTAGAGTGACATCTGGCCCATTTCAGTCATCCTTTGTCACAACCTGTAAATACTTACTATCTTCAGAATTTAACTCCCCATTGTGAATAGAGGCCAAAATAAACCCTTGTCAGATGCTACATTTGCAAAAACTATAGCCTATCGTCAAGGATGGTGAGAATTATTTCTCCACAGGTTTCTTAGCAAGTACAGATGGTGAAATCTACTCTTTGCTCCTCACCAATTACTTTCAAGAGAAACACAGCCCAGTGAAGTTTTCACCTTAAAACGTTCCTTAGGGATTTGAATAAATTTAATCTGTCAGGGGAATGGATTATTGACTGGTTGTTTTTTTTTTCCCCCACCTTGGAACAAAAAGAGGAGTGCTTTCAAGATATCACACTAAAGGTGTGATATCTTTAGTCTCTTAAAGAAGCACCTATTTGCAGCTGCTATCCCTCACTATTTTTATAAAAGATACAGGCAAATAACTGAGAAAAGTATGAAAATAGGCACTGTGAACTGCCTGGAAAATTATGTAGGGTGTGTGCAGTGGTCCAGTATTTAGGCTTTAGAGTGAAACATAGCTGATTTTCTATTCCAGATTTGTTTCTGTTAAGCAAGGACAGTGATGTCTAGTTTTTGTCCAGTGTAGTAGTTGTTTTTGCTAAGATCATTGCCTTTTCTCATTTACTCCCTTACACTCACTTACTGTAAGGTATTATCATTGCTGTTTTACAGATGATGTATCTGAATGAGCCTCAATGAGGTTATCCAGTGTCACATAATTGTTTAGTGACAAATTCAAGTTAGAAGCAAGCCTTGCAACTTACATTGTACAAAGGAAAGATCAAAACAATTGGGGAAGAATCCTGAATATGTTGTTACAAGTCCTCAGTTTTTTTGGAACAAAAAATTATTTCCCTCTACTCTCTTTTTCCAATTCTTTGAGCAAGTGATTTGTTTGTCTACAATATAATTTAAGACTCTTCTTAAGTACTGTACTCAACCCCTTCTCAAGTCTATTATGTCTTAGCAGGATAATAATTTCTAAAAATCTCATTTCACTCTCTTTAGGAGAAGCTAAGATCAAACTCAAGATAAAATTATATGTACAATGTTTTTCATAGTACCTGCAAATTAGTTATCTCACAAAAGGTATCAATTCACATATACTTGATGAAACAGACAACTTAGAATACAGCATGGTGCCACGTTTTTTAAAGAGGTTCTTAGATAATAACAAACAGGGAATTTAGAGTAGATTCAGTTGTGGAGATTCAAAAGAAATGATCAAATTACTTAAAGACATAAATTCTCTAGTCTAATAGATAACTATCATTCAGTCTAGATATCTAATAGATAACTATCATATCAGCATCTATTACATACTAAGCAATAGGGAGGATTTTTTTTAAGTACATGCAGATTTCTACAGAAAAGGAGTTCATAATGAGCATGTGACTGGATATTAATACCAATATTACAACTGTATGATCTTGCTCAGACAGTTTTGTCATTTCTAGAACAGTTTAAGACTACATGATTTTAATATTATGGAGGAAGATAATGTTAATTGTTAAGCATCTGAATTTAGACTGGGAGAATAATTGAAAATGAACAGTGGGAAATATCTCCATATTGTTAGACATCATGAACTAGTTAGAGTATACCTGCCTCAGGGTCTTTGCATCTATACAAATCCCTCCCACCCTTTGGCCTCCAAATTCCCACCACTTAATCCTCTACCTTTGTCATGATTCTACTCAAATAATACATTTTCCTTAAGACTTTCCGTAGCTATCCTATTTTAAAACAGAGCCACCATCATTAAGGTCTTCCATCACTTCCAAATCTACTGTGGGTCAATGAGACCTTTTTTTTTTTTTCTGTAGAAATTTTCATTCAATAACAGGATAATCTGTTATGCTATTTTCCCAATGCCCAGAACAGTCCTTCAAAATTTTTAGTGCTCAATAAATGTTTGAAGAATCAATTTTGAATTCTAAGAGTGTGCTCTGAGGTCAGCTATCCTAGGAGTTCATGCTCATATAAACCATTTAGTAGAATCAACACAGTTAATCAGTGTCTTACTTTTATTCAAGGAGAGAGCAGAAGGGTGATAAAAAAGCTGGTCATGGTGTGCAATATTCCAGCACAAAAAGAAAAGGAGTCTGGGGTTGGCTTTATTTTCCAGAAACTAGTGGACAGGACTTTTATAAAGATTAGTCATGCATGCAAGAATTGAATACTAGTACTTAGCTTCTATGTTGTGTAAATAGTCAACAGGTCTACTGAAATGAACCTGTATTATCTGAAGAACCTGAGAAAAATGGGGAAGCATCATGGTTCTCATTGATCTGTAGACTAATTGTTTACTAAGCTGCTCTTCCAGTTCTTGTTATTGAGCCCAACCCCTAAAAGAAAAGAAAAAAAAAATCTTTATTCCACAAGGTGGAGCTGCCTAGTACCCATTAGTAGGAATGATTAGGCTGAATGCATGGACATTGAAGTAGTTGTCTGAGTTTATATCATTTTACTCACAACTCACATAAAGGAATATCATGTAGCCAAAGACCATGAGAAAGATGATTGGCAATCAAAACTTGCTGGGAAAGTGATCAAAAGAGGAAATTCAGTTTAGCTGTACTGTACTGAGTTTAAACTATAGGAGACACTTGAAATTGAAGGGGGGGATGTTTAATCCCTTTGAATCATCATGCAATCATCACAAAATAGTTGGCATTTGTACACCCATCCCCAAAGGAAGATTGAGTAATTTGTAGTGCTAACAAGAGAATGCTGAACTAGAAAAGAGTCCTGTGATCTGACCTACTCTAGCAAATAAATAATTTGACTTATGTGCTCTCTGTCCTCTTGGCATAATAAATTGAGAATCTGTGGATTTGAAGAATGCGTGAAGTTTGCTCCATTGGCCAAGGTTCACTTCTTTCCTCCATTTAGGACAATCAGGTATTTCCCTTCAGATTGTAATTAGAGGAGAGGAAGAAATAAAGCTTTAAAAAAGGTTGACACTGAAATTAAAAACAAAACAACATTAAAAAAGGGGAATGGGTCTTAAATTATCACACGGAGATAAGGTATTGTAAGGCATGTTTTCAATACTGATGTCATTAGGAATGACCAAATATCATTTTGCCAAGTATAGTTTCAATGATGATTATTAGAAGAAATAGACCCCATTACTGTTTATAAGTCAGTGAGTTGTGATGCTTCAATATTACACTGGTCAACAAATCATTAAAAAAGTCATGTTACTGAAATAAAATTAGTCATTTCCAATCAATTTGTATGTGCTCAACACAAATATGACAGTCAAATTCTAACTTTGGCTCTAGATTTTTTTTGTAATCTGCAATAAATTAATGTTTACATTATGAAGTGCATGCCAATAGTAATAGGCCTATGGTTAATACCTGTAAAAAAATCAAGTCATAGACTACTTCTTAGATTTCTTCGCTTGTCTCTTGTATAGCTGTTCAGGACTAGAATAGATGGAAAATGGTTTCCATTGTGCAAAAGCACAGCCTTAAGACTCAGTTTCGAAGAGTCTAGAAATAGTCTCCATTCTTGTGGGTCATGAGTGATTTCTAAGACATTCATGAGGCCCTCAATATCGAAACAGAATACCAGAGTACTTTCCTTTCTGAAGAAAGGCTCCAATTGGTGGTGGTACTTTAAATAGAAAGTGATTGTGACTTCTTCTTCTAGAAGATTTCAGAAGATTCCATTGTTGGAGTCTTGATCCTAGCAATTCTGCCTTGTTCTTGGATAAGTCCAAATCACAAACCAGGTCATTTAGTTTTTCCTGTGTTAGTCTGTGTGGGGTTGATGATGCACCACAGTGAAAATCTGGATCACTGAATGCTGATGGAACAGGAGAAGAACAGGTCGCCTCACCCTTGTCCTCATCAGATGAACCAAGAGAATATTCTGCTGGAGGTTCTGGAATAGGAAGTCCCTCCCCATGTGGCTTGTCTTGGTCACCAACCTTGCATCCAAAGTAAAGATGATAAGCCTTCTTCACTTGAGAAGTAATACTTTTCTTCTGGTTGGCAAATGTCACTTCCCCACAAATAGAGCAGAAATTGTCCACGCGATTAATGCACTCTTGAAGCATTCCTGTTCTGTATTGTGCCTAAATGGATAAAAGAATAACAGTTCTATGGAACAGTAGCTGAAACTGTCTCACGCAAAGTCTGAAATATTTTCAATGGTCAACCTTTCCAACAGGGCTTTCTATAATACACTGCTGATGTCAGCTTACTTCAGAGCAGCCTCACAGTAGTATTGCATTGCATCAGAAAATGATGCAATCAACTCTGGATGATGTGTACATGATGGTATTATGCAATGTGATTCAATGTTACATCATTGTAGGCTGATATAGGATGTTGTTGCAGTCCTACTGGATAAATTTACAAGGTGAGACATATAAAATGAATTATGTGAAATATCTTCAAAATGAGAGCTAATAAATAATTTTCAGGGTTATATTCATGTTCAGCACACCAAAATCCTACAGATTAGGGCATTTTTAAGTCAGTAACGATCTCACTGTTGACCAGCGTTATAGCTGCTACAAAAAATCAACATGTTGCTTAGACACTATGTGTCTCAGTAATAAAACAGCTACTCAGAAATAAAAGTGCTATGTGCATCCTGGGTCAGCATTTGTGTGTATGTACATGTTTGCATGTGTGTGTGCATTTGTGTGTGTCTCTCACAATGAGATAAAAAATCAAAATCTAAATGATTATTTAGAGACCTGGCCTAAGTGATCCCCCTTAAAAAAAGATTAGCCATTTTTTTTAAATGTTGCTTTTTGTGACAAAATGGATGAAATTAGAATTGTACTAAATAAAAAGAGGGAAGACAAATACCAGATGGTTTCACATATATATGAGATATAAAGAAACAAAGCAAAGGGACAGAAAGAACCAAGGAAAACAAATCCTGAAATCTGATTGTTGAGCTAAGGCTACCAAGAGGGGAGGGATTGCATAGCAAACAGGAGATGGGCCCATAAGACTTTGGGGGTGGATTATTCGTGTTTTGGTGGTGGATATGGTATGATAACACACCTGAATAAGTATGAAAGCCTTTCTGCTAAAACATACAATGTGGTAAACCAGTGTGACCTCATTAAATAAAATTATTAAAGTTGATTGAAGGTCAAAAAGAAGGAGTAGCAATTTTAATTTTGATGGAAAAAAGGAATTATTTATTTGGTGTTGAGCCTTAAAAGTGGCTTAAATTAAAAACATCAAATTCATAAACAAGTCTGAAAATAAATTGAAGAAAACAAATTAAAAAAACAAAAACAAGAAGTTGAAATGCAAGCTGATTCTCCAACGTGCCATGTTGCATTTCCATGTGTACTATAACCAAGGATGATTTGTAGGTAGACCAAAAAAATTTCATGAGTTATATCAATAAATATTTGATGAATAAAAGAAAGTTCCCTAACAAGGCATTCTGAATATACTAAAAACTATTTTAATTTAAGGGAATAAAATAAAGCAGTGACTTTAGACTTGTGCACTCCCATGATTAGTGTTACACCCTGTGGTCTCTTTCCCTGCTGCTAAGGTCGCTTAAACCATCAGAATATGTCTGGAACACCTAGACAGTGTGAGGAATGGCCATCCCATTTTTGAAATTGTTATAAATGTAGCAATCATTTAAATGGACACTTTACCCAAAGAATAATTTTAATGCATTAAAAAAAGCAGTGAGGAGGAAGTATTGAACAGTGTAAGTGGAATGCACATTTTTTTCATTCTTGCATTTATGTCCTAAATAAATGTATTCTAACTATCTGACATTCCATTTTTGAAGTCTCAAGATGCATGCCTAATTTTGAATCAAATACTATTTCTATTCAAAACATCGGTGAATATTTCTGTTTTAAACTTATTCTTTAATGATGGGTTTCTTATAACCAACGTTAAGTCAGTAGTAGTATTTTTATACTTAATATTTATCAGAACTAATTAAAATGGCTTAGATAATATTTATGTATAACATTGTGATGCAATGGCTGGCATTATAATTCTTTTTTTAATCTTCAGAGAAAATCTGAAGTTGAAAGAAATGAAATATTTTTTAGCTTCACAGAAGTTGTCACATCAATACAAGTTATCAGTGAGGTTTTTCTGTTATCTTTATTTTTTTCCCTTTATTGGAGTATCATTTGTTAATAGTGTATAGGGTTCAGTGGAATAGGCTCACACCTTGTTGGATGTGATACCACCCCTTTCCTAACATGCAAGTACCCATAGTCCTTTACCGTAGACTATTGTGCCTCCTCCCAACTTTGTTCCCACCCCCTTTTCAACCCCCCCTTTAGAAACTTAGATTCTGTAGTCATATTTCTGGAGTTTATTTTGGTTCAGTTTTGTCAGTTCTTTGTGGGCTTTTTTGTTGTTGTTTGTTTTCTCTATATTTCACATGTGTGAAAGCATCTGGTATTTGTATTTCTCCTTTTGACTTATTTCACTTAGCATAATACCCTCCAATTTGCAAAGTGAGTCATCAGATCACAGATGTTAGAAGTAATAAAATATTTGACCCTTAACTGTCTTTATTTTTATAAAATAAGTTGTTTATAGCAATCTCTTTGGTAGCAGTGGTGGTGATAGCGGGGGGGGGGGTGTACCAATTTTGTGAAGTCAACATTCATAAGAGAACATATTACTTCCTTTTGCTTATTTAAATGAACTAGAATTTCTAGAAAAAAATCCATGGGGATTCAGAAAATTACAATTAGGATAAATGTTCATTTTTTTTATTCCATAATTATCATTTTATAATAGTAATTGTTTCACATTTTTAACAAACACATTGTTAACTTTAATTAGTATTAATATTCTTAGAATGGATCTTTTGAACATACTTATGAGCTTTTTTAACCTCAGTTATTTCCCATCTTGCTGGAAATCAGGTATATTTGGATCCTTTATTAAAATTTTAAAGTTTGTTTAATTTTCTAGATTTCATATTTCAGTGGAATGATATTGAGAATACTTAATAAAGCTGGCATTAGCTTTCAATTTAGGTGAATTATTGTCCTTTAAAGAAAGCAAAGTTGACTAGGGAAAGGGAACGACGTGGGACTCAGTGAAGAGATAGAAGCCTTCTAAAAGGGAAAAACATATTCCTATGACAATTTTAAATTAATTGTAAGCTCTGAAGAGCATCTGCAGACCGTTCTTTCCCCACTCTATTTCTAACAATTAATACAATATCTAGCCTCAAATAAATATATGTTGCATAAATGAATTCATGCTTTGTTATCAGGCTAGTTTCAGTACATGATTTCTTCTAACATTTTTAGTATGTCCAGAGTGGAGTTAAATTCCAGAGTGGAGTTAAATTTAGTTTAGTATCTAATTCTATGACTATGTTGAAGTAATCTAATCATTCTAGAACTCAGTGTCTTTATCTATTTCAACATTAATTCATTATTTGATTGAAAAAGACTGTATTAGTTTATGCCAGTAATCTGTTTATGTTTATAAAGCACCCACATTTCTAATATGTAAAATTTATAGGCACTGTGCAATAGTTTAGTGGATTTGCTCTTCGGTTAATATATTTAGAACTCTGAAGATGTAGGAGAATAGAGAATGCTATCCCTTTTTTTAAATGAGATACAATAAAATTGAAAATAACATGTTGACTCAGGAAACTTGGTTGTTATTTTCTTATTTTTACTTTCCCTTTTGAGGTTTTGACATTTGTAACAATAATGAAACAAATTTTCATTTAAGGAATAGGGCTTTATAATTAGGGCAAGTAGCAAATAAATTTACCAATTCTGGAAAATTTATAGGGAATGGATATTACAAATAGAAATTAGAAATTAGTGTAAATAATAAAGGCAGTTAACATTTAATTCATTAGTATAATATTTAAGAGAGTTTGACTAACAGGAATAGTTAGATATGTGATGAGTCCAAAATATTCTTGTGAATATAAATAGATTCAGAGAGTCTACTAATTATCAAACATACAATAGATTCCAAAACTAACATTTGACCTTATTCAGAATTTCTGACAACAATCTACTAGTATAATGAATATTCAAAATAACTGAAAAAATTCATTTAAGGGATTAAGGAAATAGTTTTTTGGTAGGCAAAATAATATTCTCACCCATTTCCACTTCTCCAAAGATGTTCACATCTTAATCCTTGAACTTGAGAGTCTCTTACCTTTCATGGCCAAAGGGACTTTCTAGATATTATAAAGAAAAGGATTTTGACAAGGAGAGATTATCCTGAATTATCCAGGGGGGACCAATCTAAAAACATAAGTTTTAAAAGTGTAGAATTATTCCTGGATATAATCAGAAAAAGAGATGTGGTTATAAAAGAGAGGTCAAAGACTTCATATGTGACTGACTCTGAAAATGTAAGATAGAAACCATGAGCCCCAAAATATAGGCTACCTATCCAAGCTGGAAAAAGCATGAAAACAAATTTTACCCTGGACTCCCCAGAAAGGAACACAAATCTGATCACATCTTGATGTTATTCTGGAGAGACCAGGGTCAGATCTCTGACCCACCAAATGGTAATGTAATGAATTTTTGTTCTACTAAGCCACTAAGTTATGATAATTCATTATAGCAGCAACAGAAACCTAATACACATTCCAAAAAGGATTGCATAAATCCTTGGTAATTATTCCTCCTAGTTAGGTGATTTTATTGAAGACTTGAGTTTAAATTCATGCTTAGCAATTATATCATTAAATAAAAATATAAGGACAAGAGTTTTAATAGTTGGCAATGCTAGACTAATGTACTCTATGACATTAAAGGAAGAAAAGTAAATTGACATTAGTTTCTACTATGTGTTTAAGCTGGATACTTGTCAAAAGTTAAGAATAGTGCTATGGCTTTTTTATTTAACAAGCGAGGAAAGAATTTTGAAAAATTATGTCAAATTTCCAATTTCCAGAAGGTTATTAGTAGTAGAATTTACATTCTAAGGCATATTTTAAAACTACCACTTCCTGACTCTGTAATAATTCCTAATTCTGACTTTATTTCTTGATTCCCTTCCTTCCCACTCAATTTGCTGTTTCTAATCATCTGTGGAACAGGGGAATCAGAAGAACTAATTTTCTTAGAGTTGAATATAAAAATAGAGTAGAGTAATAATGAGGACATGAGGGTCAATCTAAGAATGAAATTCATGAGCTTCAGGATGAACTTTTTTATATCCATATTCATGATATGAGGACTATGGAAGCTTTTGAAGTGGCTTGATGCCCTGTTATTAATCTATTTGCAGAGACAAACAAATTGAATGAGCTTATAGATTTGTAGTGATGGACTACGTATTTTTGTCATCCCCAAATTTATAAATTATAGGTTGAAAGTCTAACATTTGATTTGATGGTATTTGGAGGTAGAACCTTTGACAGGTAACTAGTTTATGAGTGGAGCCCTCATGAATATGATTCATCACCTTATAAAAAGAGACATGAGAGTGTCCTCTCTCTCCCAGTCTCTCTCTCTCTCTCCTCCCCTCCCTCTCCCCATCCCTCTCCCCCTCCCCCTCCCTCTCTCCCTCTCTCCCCTTCTCTCCCTCTCCCCCTTCCTTCCCTCCCCCCCTGTGTGTGTGTCTCTCTCTCTTGCTCTCTCTCTCTCTCTCTCTCTCTCTCCCTCTTCGATGTGAGGACACAATGATAAGAAAGATATCTGCAAACCAGGAAGTGTACCCCTCACCTCAGATATCAAATATGCTAGTATATCGATCTTAGACTTTTCAGTTTCCAGAACTATGAGAAATAAATTTGTTATTTAGGGCCTCCCTGGTGGCGCAGCGGTTGGGTGCTGCGCTGTGGAGCTGTCAACAGCGGTGACGCGAGTTCCACGAGTTCGACGCCTGGCCGGGGAGTTTCCCACATGGCAGGCAGATTTCTCCTGCCCCGCCCGCTGCTCACCTCAGCAGTGTGTTTCTGGCTATCTGCCTGTGCTGCTCCCCACTCTGTCTCTGGTGAGCCCTCTTGCCGCCCCACGCCTCTGGCCTGTGCCCCAGCTTGTATGCATAGATAAATAAATCTTTAAAAAAAAATTTGTTATTTAAACTATTCAGTCTATGGTAAGTGTATTATAGCAGCTCAAACTGACTAAAACAGTTGTAAACCTCATGATAGAGGATATGCCAATGAAATTGTGCACATTCCATGATTAAAGGCAAGGGCTGTGATAACAAAGTAAAGCAAAATGGGTGAGTTGAACAACAGAAGTTTATTGTCTTAACAAATAAATAGGCTCTAAGTCTAGAATCAAGGTGTCACCTTGTTCCTGCCTCCTCTGAAGACTCTAGGGGAAAAATCATACTTGTCTCTTGCAATTTCATATGGTCCCAGTTGTTCCTTAACTCGTGGCAGTGTAACTCCAGTCTCTGCCTCTGTCTTCACAAGGCCAACTTTCTCTGTGTCTATAACCTTACACTGTTACATTCTTCTCTTTGTTTATATTTGTGCCCAAATTTGCCTCATCTTAAAAGGAAACTTGTCATATTGGATTAAGTAATGTTAACTTTCTTATATCAATAAAGTGCTTGTTTCTAAATAAGGTCACATTCACAGGTACAGGGGTTAGAATTTCAGCGTAATGTGGGGGAGGCACATAGTACAACTCAGAAGTTTGACTGACAAATTTCAGGGTAAATTGAGGATGAATATCTTTCAAGTGAACTATAACCCTAATGACCAATATCTGAGTAAGGATTTTGGAAGAGGAATTTCAAAAAAAACCTTTTGTATGGTGTTTGAATACCATAAATCAAGTATTTTATGTGATTATGACTATGTGGTTATGATTCCTAGATTGCTATGATTGATGTTTGAATGAAAGTATTAGCAGCTCATTTTTATTTTTATTTTTGTAATTTTACTTTGAGATGACATTGGTTTACAACATTGCATGTGATTAAGGGGTATAGGATCCCACCTCCTCAATATGTCACCACACAACACCCACCACTAAGACACCAATAATCCTCCACCATAGTCCACTGTGCTCCCTGCTCTTGTAACCTCAATCTCACAGTCAGATTTCTAGGTTTGTTTGTTTTTATTTAGATTTTTTTTTAAATTTAGATTTATTTATTGATGCATATAAGAACTTGTGTGTGGCCAAAGGTGTGTGTAGGGGATGAGAGGTTTCACCAGAGATAAAACAGGGAGCAGTACAGGCGGATGAACTGAAATACAAAGCTAGGGGAGCAGCAGGTGAGACAGGAGATGTCTGCTGTGCTTTGTGGTTTAGCTACCCAGACTGAATCGAACTCATGCCACAGTGGCTGGGATAGCTTGATAGTGCTGTGTCTTTAGCCCCTGTGCCACCAAGAAGGCCACTCTAGGATTTGCTTGTTTGTTTATTTTTTAGTTTAGTTTTGTTGTTGTTCCATTTTAAAGAAGGATGTATATTCTTTGTTTACTTGTGGAGAAATATATTCTTCACCTCTCAGGATATTCACTGGAAAGTCAATACCATTTTATTTAATGATACAGTAAATACTCACAACTTTGAGGACCTAAATTCAATCTCTGATTTTGGCGCTAACCCACATATGGCACAGCAGAGGTCTCCTGTTTCACCTGTCGTTCTTCTTAGCAGTATATTTCAGTAGATCTGCCTGTTCTGCTCCCCACTCTGTCTCTGGAAAATCCTCTTATCCCCTGCACCTCTGGCCTACACCCCAGTTCTTGTATGCATAAATAAATAAAAATAAATCTTTAAGAAATACACTGTAGTATCCTTTACTTTTAAAGAAATTAGGGACTCTGGAATTCACAGTCTGCTCTACTAGGGAGTAGTGTTGAACAGGACAAAGTCACCAGGAATGCATGCCAACATTTTGAGATCTCAAACAGATTCTCTGAGAGTTTTCAAGTGAAAACACACTTTTAAAGACTGTCCTTAGTCCAACTTGGTCACACAAGTAAGTAATTCAAATCAATGTGGACTCTTCACTTAGCCTTTGTAGATGTCAATTTTCTTACTTGTAAGTATTTTCAATATTAAATATCATATACATTGGTGCTCAATAGAGAATCACATCTTCAGATTTTATTTTTATAGAAAATATATTGAAAACATCTTAGAAGATTCTGGGTTTTTTTGTGCTTTTGAGTCTCTTCTTGTGACTATCAGAATTTTTTTTTATAGTCTTCCTCTACTTTTAACTCATTCTGTAAATTCTGTAATGGACCATAAAGTAATTTTACAAAGCAGAAAAACATCTGAATATGAGTAGGCTATTTCTGACTGAGGACTGAGGAATTTAAAAAATAATGTTTAAAACATATAAACTTTATTGCACAGAATTCATGACATTATTTTTATCTGGGTAAATGCTACTTTTTTTTTTCATCTTCTTTTGCTTGTCTGAAAACTACATTGGTTAGGTTGTCAAATTAATGATCTCAATATGTCACGTAATGTTGCATTTACTTTTTTCTCTAGAAAAAAAATGCTGTCTCACCATTTTGAAAGTAATTCAATTATTAAGAATTTTCTTCTTCTTCATACATGGTTATAGTGATTCAGTGAATAATTCATTTGGTCTTTAATGGTGATTGCCGATAGTTGTAAAAATAATAATAATGCAAATGGAGAGAATGTAGTAAACATTTGGTTGTTTTCTGTGTTGGTCAGACTATAACTTTGGAAATTAAGAACAATTCTAAATATGCTGTTGCTTAATTACATGGGGAAAATAGACCAAATTAGCTATGTGAAAATTAATTCCTTGTCCCCTGATAGCCTAATCACATTAAATGCTCCACCTTCATAATATAAATGTATTTATTGGTTTTAAGTGGTGTCTACATATACCAATAAGTACATTATTTAATTATTGAAATTCATAATCTTTGGTTGATACTATATTTTATGTATGTATATATATATATATGATTGGTGAATTTTTTTCTTAATAAAATCATAATGTGTCAATCTGTGACAGCAAAAATTTAAAATAAACATGACGTTGTAAATGAAGATGATGATGATTTTTAACATGGATTTTACAATTTTTTTCTCTGATAGCAAACGTTGCTGGGGAACCATTAGAGTGACTTTTAACATAACTATAATATAATTCATTGCCTAAAGTAATAGGATGATTTTGAAAAATTTGCAGTTTTCGTTGCTTTATTCATTGCTGTTGAAATATTCTACTCATTTAAATAAATTATCAATATTATGCACACATTTTGTACAGGTTCTTGGGGAATACCTAAATAAACAATGTTCATGTTGATGTTATTCACATATTCATAATAACTCCATAGTCTTATAAAAAATAGGCAGATAATAGCAAACTTTAATACTTAACAAACTTGTAAAATATTTCTTGATTTTCCAAATCTGTGATGGAGACATAGGGGAGAATTCAGTTTACTTTGACAGAAAATTTTCATGTAAGAGAGAATAATTGTTTAAGTTTTTCTAGGTGAATGATTTTAAGAGCTGAAAAAATAGGAGACTAGATGTGCTTAGACTAAAATATAAGCATAAGGGAAGACATGGAGTAGGCAAAAGACTTTAGCAAACAGAAATAACTAATATACTGGAGAAAAATATTGAAATATTGCTTGAGGGCAGTGATTAATGAGGCTGGAAAGACAGCTTGGAACAAAGTCATAGAGAGATTGACACCACTGGAAGGTGTCTGGTCTGTGTTCTTGCCTTCCTGCTTCCCAGCACGCACCTGTGTGCTCAAGAATGTCTCTGCATCATTCTCTGTAAAGTCAAATAGGGTTCTCAAATATGCGCCATGATTCTAAGTGTCCAGATACAGTATCTGTGAAGATATATCATAAATTTCCTCTACATAGGTATACTTACACTTTTTAACTTTTGAGTCTTTCCCTTCTGTCTATGACAATTGTCAAACTTCCTGGAAGAGTCAGATTAAATTCATTATTAACAACTGCCCCAGTAAATGAATAATAGCTTGAATGTCTGGTAGACATCTCTTATTAAGGTGTCAAATGAAAATCGTGTTCTCTTCTCACCCAAATCTGCTTACCTACTTACTATGGCAAATCAGATAATGTCAACTACATCCTTCCACTTGTTAAGTAAAAATTTTGACATTGTCCTTGACTCCCTTTGTACTTCCCAATTCATATCCAAATTCTGTTGGCTCTGCATTCTAAATATATTAAGATTCTGATTATTCTCACCAGCTCTACTATTGCCATCCCAGGATTTTTCCTTGTATTTTCTGTTCTCTTCTTAAAAGAACATCCTGCTGTACTCGAGCATTTCACTTATTCTCAACATATCTCTAGAGCATTTTTTTTTTTAGCACAGGAAAATATGCTACACCTTTGCTTAAAACTGCAAAACATCGCAGATGGTTAATGTTATATGTTAATTTACCTGAGTTATGAGGTGCCCACACTTCTGGTCAAACATTATTCTTTGCCTGTGAAGGGTTTCTGGATGAAATTAACTTATGACTTGGTAGCCTAAATAAAACAGATTGCCTTTCCTAAAGTGGGAGAGGCTCATCTAATCAAGTGATGATCTGAATAGGACATTCAAGCTGGGCAAGAGGATTCCTGCTTGACTGAATGAGCTGGGACATTGGTCTTTTCCACCTTTAGCTCTAGATTAGAAAATCAGTTCCTTTTGTGTATAAACATTCAAGCTTTTGAACTAGAACTTACACCATTGTTTCACCCGGTATACAGGACTTTGGACTCAGAATAAAGCTACACCATCAACTTTCTTGTGGTTACAACTTGTCTTCTGCAGTAATTGGAACTTCTTAGCCTTCATAATCATGTGAGCCAGTTCCTTATTATAGATATAGTCTTTCTATAGATATTCTAGCTCTCTGGAGCATTCTATGGAATATTGTCTGGAGATATAGAATTTGAAGAATGATTTTCCTGAATTCTCCTTTTCCTAGAATGGACTCTAAAATGACTAGATTTGAAAATGACTATGGAAATGACTTTATTTCCAGTAATGAAGAAAAGATGAGGGTCTGTATCATGATCTAATATTATCATCATTGGGTACACCTAATCAAAGACATGAGGAACAAAGAACAAGGTGATTCTGTATACCAGAGTTGCAGCTGGCAAGGAGAGAAGTACAACTAACTTCACAGCTTTTTTTTCAGACATATAAACACATCAACCCTATGTCTTAATGTAGGTTTCAGGGATCTTGGACTCCTATGTTCCCTTCTATGGAAAAATCATAAAATTGCATGTAGGTTAGGTAGATTTATGGCCTTTTATTTTCTTTATTGGAGAGAAAATGTGGTTTGGAGAAATTATTTAATTAAACTGTTAAATACGCTTTGGAGTATGTCAAGTTCAGCAAATGTGGATTTGTGATAGCTAAGGTTATGTATAAACCTGACTAGGTTACTAGATGTCAGATATTTGGTCAAACATTATTCTCTCTTGTCTGTAAGGATGCTTCTGGGTGATATTAACATTTGAATGAACAAAGCAGGTTGTCTTCAAAAGAAAGACATACCCAGACAGGAGGCAGTGATAAATATAATTTGTCTACAAAACTTAAAATTCAATTTATAGTAAACTTTCCAGTAACAATAATAAGAAGCAAAATCAGTGGGTTACTATTTTCAAAGTAATGGAAGAAACAAGTCATCAAATTTCAGTTGTTTACCTAGCAAGCTCTCTTTCAATAATAAGGACAAAATGATTAAAAACTGATAAAATTTACCATCAACAAGACAACACTAAAATCAATTATATATACATAAATTATATATATTATAGTATTTTATTACAGACTAAAATTATATATTGTGTCTCTTTTATAGCAAAATTTCTGTAAATTGTTATTTCTGTTATTTTGGAGAGTGAAGAAGGCTGTGAGAGATCAATATTTAGTATGTTGTGCAAGTGTATGGAGATTCAATGGACCCAAGGCACTGGAAGTAAAGATGAATTTAAACCTGTGACGTTATTGGGAGACACTATGTTTCCTGACATATGTAACATGGTGATTTTCTACTTATTACCTAAAAATTAAAAGACAGGTTGAATTTGACATAGAAAGGAATAGAAATCACCAAATTGACAGATATTTGCATTACTTCTTTTAATATGATAATCCTTGCTTTGTTTTACAATGTCAATTTACCGAAAAAATGAGGATGTCACTGTGGGACCTCATCTTATGTTTGCTTGACTTACTTTAAAAGAGCTGACAAAACAATCTTCACCTGTCAGGTAGCCACTGAATGTAAGATGATCACACATGTGGGTCCTAACAGGAAAAAAATGGTTGTTGAATTATTCAAACACCAACAAAGAGGTATGTAACGGGGATATTTCCCAGACTGTCTTCTTTAAAATAATTCTTGTTTGTTTGAAAATTGGGATCATGTTTAAAAATCTTGAGTATAATTAGAGTGTCAAAAGTTATTTTTGAAACAGATAATATAATAAATGTGATTTCAGATTGCAAGCAAATGCATGATCTTTTTAAAAGTATTTTTATAGTGCAATCATGTACTATTTAAAATCAATTTTGTTCTACCATAAGTGAAATTTCATGGGAAATTTTGTAAGTATTCAGAAAAAGTACTTTAATAATTTTATTTTCTTAAAGTCATAGATCAAAAAAAGTATAGGCCATAGAGAGATATGAGAATTAGGTTAAAAGCCTTCTATGCCCTAAGATATAATTGATGTTGTATAGTAATTTAAAAAATTGCTTAGAATTCACATGCATAATGGCTTAATTTATTTTTATCATTGTGCTTTTATGTGGAACAACACATTTATCATACAGATTTGAAGAATTCTGATTTTGAATTGAATGAAGCACATATATTACATTGATTTTTTTTTTTAAATTAGCCAAAATGGAAAAACAAAGGCAATTGTTACTTTGGAAATATTGTTTTAACAATATGACATCATTCAATGGTTTTCATTTATATTCAATTAAGCTTTGATCTATGGTTTCTGAAAAATATAAAGTCAAAGCAATTTACATAATCTGGATATTTTAATGTAATGCAACTTGTTACTTACCACTGAGGCTGTCACATTTTTCATACCATTAATTCATACATCTTTTCACAGTCCTTTCAGGATTTCTTGCAGTCTAAGATCTTTGCTTTCTCCCTCACATTTTACAACATCCTTCTTGTAGGTATTAATATTGCAATGATCCTGACTAATCAGGAAAGGGTGTAACTGAAATAGAGTGACTTATGCTAATAGTTTAAAAATGAAAGTGACCACTGTTTAGGAACACATTCATAAGCAGACAAGAGAGGCAAGAATAGATAAAAGCCTAGTGGTGGTGAGAGACCAAACCCCCAAACCAACAGGTGACCCTGATAATAGATCTCTGTACAGTTTGAGTGCAGGAGGTAAAATAAGCCAATCTGAGATGCCTCGTATTTCATTCCCATAGGGTCTTTGGCTTTCTCCAGATTCAGCCACTGTCACTAGAGGTTTTTCTTGGGGAAACAACAGTAACATTCCTGACTAGTTGAAACCACAGGGAAATTTCAGGCCCAGAATGCAACTGCACTTACGGTTTCTGAAACCTAGACTTAATGGTCCATACCCCCACCCACTCCTTTACCACTTATTGAAATATTTTTGTTATTGTAAGGTGGACTTTCCCCAATAAATCATATTGTAATTATATGTGATTGGTTTGAGTCATAAATTAAATCTGTCTACCAGGTGGAAGTTAGCAAGCTAAGATCAGAACCACATATTACACAATGCTTTATGGAGTTCACTCACTACTCATATCTGGAATCTCATTTGCCATCTTGTTAGAGTACTAGGTCAGGAAACCATTAAGAAACCCTGATTTTCAAGTCAAGGTAAACCCCTAGTCACTTGCTACATGCTAATTCTATGTTATTAGGGAAGCCCACATTTCCCCTACTGATGAACTATCACTTTTGATAAGCATGCTCTAGTAAAATTGACCCAAATAAGAACAGTTACATTAAAAAAAATAAAAACAAAAAATTCAAGAAAAATCATCAGGTATTATTTCTATTAATTCAATGACAAAAATCTCTAAGTATCCAGTGTTCCCAAAGAGACTGGAAAAATTAGAGGTCAGGGCTGCATCTGGTATAAAAGAACTGTCGCAAATAGACTTTAAATGTGGCTAATGTGGCGGCGAGGTGAGGGAAAGCATTCTGTAATCTTATGATTAGGTCTAGTTTTTTAGTGACTCTGGGATACTCTATTATGAGTTTCATCAACATTTCTCAGGTTTTTTCCTCCCCTGCCCTCTTAGATGGGATAGGACTGGTAGAGCTGGCTAGAGATGGGTATTTCCCTTCCCACAAGTCAGTTAGGTTCTGATAATACCCGGATAGTTTAGGCTCTAGCTATCTGGGTGCCCTTAAATGCAGACCATGTAAAGAACAGAGTATTCTGGTTTCTTTTCACCTTGTGAAGTGAGAGGGGATTTTTCTCTGACGTTCTATCTGAAAACCAGGTTGAGCTTCAGAAGTTAACACTTACAGAAGATAGGGGCTTCTCTATGACTGGATTTTCCCTGTGTGTTTAGAGCTCAGACGTTAAGCATACTGGGCCTGTTAAGCATACTGGGCCTCAGTATTTCCTCAATGACACTCCAGTCTTCCTACCCAGGCACTGTTTTCCATGGAGGTTTCTGCTCTAGTCTCTCTTCTAAGGTGCTCATAATTTAAGGTCACATTTATTCATCTGTTTGTTTCTCCAATCCTGAGGGTTTCATGACTCTTAGGGATCCAAGAAATATTTTTGATATTCCAATCTCTTTATTTTTCTACTTATTGCATGGATGGAAAGGAGACATCCAAACTCCCTACATGTGAAACCTGAAACTGGAAGTTAAGGTCGTTATTTTAAATCATCATAGAAAAGGAGAGAGAAACAATTTCATCTCAGGGCATATGAGGACCAGATGTATACACAAATGAACCATAAGTTATTCTTTTATGATATTCACCAAGATGGGGTGCATATGGATGTGTGTTTTGGGGGTTGCTGTCAGGGCTCTTTTCAGACTTTGAAAACAGTAGACCTAAAAAAACCCACATACAATATCATGTTGTCGTATCCAATTCTGACAATAATATTTTTACTAGAATACTAAAATGTTTTAAGAAATATTTTTAAAATGTTTATCTAAATTTTGGAGTTCAAATTATCCACCTTCTAAAATGAATCCATTAATTAATGTTGAACATGTTTTTGGGAAAAATACTTTCCACAACTTCATCAAGGATTCCACTAAATCAGGGGCTTAGGGCTAAATTTACTCTTATTCCCAGGATATTTTCTGTTAAGAATAGTACATTTTTCAAAAATACTGTAGGTTAAGGACTAATATTCAGTCTATGAAGTTGTACAAGTTGCTTAACACCCCCTCTATAACCAAGCTCTCCTCCCACTGCCAACCTTTATCTCTTGTCTACTAACATTCAAACTATTGTGTTTAAATAATGGTTGCGGTAAGAAGGAATGATCTCATCTCATTTGTTTCATTTTTTCATTTGATATTCACATGCAAAACAGTAGTTTTATTAGATTCTCTACTGCTTAGGATCTACTGCTCAATATCAATAGCCATGTTAAATCTAGATTATTCTCAGAACATATATTACTATTACAACACTTAATATGGAGGGCAATTTTCATCATATTTTGCATTCTTGAAACTTCTTTCTTGATTTCCAGGACACAACTCTCTCCAGATGTTTTGTTGCTCATTCATTCCTAAATGAGCTAGTTCCCTGTTGCAGCATCGAAATTTTGGTGATGTGCTTAATCAGTGTTCTATACCATTCTTCTCAGTTAACCCAAATTACCTTCTAAGGATCTCCACATGGAAATTCTATTGAACATCTGTTAGTTTCTAACTCATATTGTTGAAAACTAAGTTTATTATATCTCCAATAAACATGACTGCTTTATTATTTTCAGAAAGTGGCTTTTAACTTTTAGCTACCCTTTGCTTGATCCATCATAAACCACTTACGTGTGCTTATTCTTATTGGTGCAGTAAAGGGCCAAAATTGCTTTTTGTTTGAAAATCAATCAAAGCAAAAATCTGCCAAACTTCCTAAAATCATAGATCAATTTTAAAGTTTTGATATCAAGAAAATGAGTTCTAATAACTTTTGGTCTGTCACTTCTTACCAACAATGACACTCAAACAAGTGAGAATTCATTTAGACATGCAGCCTATTTAATTTAAATAAGTACTCTACTGTGTACGTGCACAAAGTAAAGCAGTACCACCCACCAAAAGTCCTGGTTTCATTTCAAATACCATATTTGATTTCAGCAGCAGCTGTAGTGGACAACTTTGTGCAATGCTTATTCAATCAATACTTTGTATTATATTCTCCTTGTTAAAATAACTGGTGTGATTTTTGTTTTCCTACTTGAGCTTAAAGACACAAACACTGAAACAGCAGATAAAGATACACACAAGATCAATGCTGGCATGAATATATGGGTCTCCTCATGACCCCTCTTACTCTCTCAGAGGCACCCCTGAAGTGCTGAGTTCTGTTTATGTGGTATGCAAGATCCATAAAGTAGAAGAAACTAAATAGATAGGCTCATTCTTCACCATGAACCACACTGGAATGGGAGCTGGGGCTTTGTGACAGCATAGGATCCAGCTTCGTGAACACAGAACAAACAGTACAAAAAGGACTCTGATGTGGAATGTAATTCTCTAGACATAGTAATACACTAGCCTCTTGTATGTGTTAAGCTAGAGACATGTCATAACCAAAATTTGAAAAAAATGATTTTTGACTTATCTTCTCAGAAAAATATGAAGTCCATTATTGAATATATATTCTTGAAGACTATGCTAGAGTGTTAATGCTTCCTTATAGTTTTATGTGGCATCTGGAAAGTTCACAAGATGAAAAATTTAGATAAATATTCAGTGTTATAATAAATACTTAAGTTTATTTTAGTTGTTACTTAAGCATTTTGCCTGTGCTAGTTATATAGTGAAATGAGATCACCTATTGAATTTATTAAAACCAACTCACAATTAGTTTTTATGATTAAATTGTTAAAGAAACCCTTCACATTTGTTCATATATGCCACGTATGTTTTAGTTCACATCCTCTTATTTTCTCATGAAAAATAAGTTTGCCCATTTTTATTTCAGTTCAAGGCACTGTATATGTTTTAGTTAACATTTTCTTATTTTTTTCTCATGACAGATTTACTTTTCTCCTGATGGGTAAATTTGCTCATTGTTATTTCAGTTCCTTAACTATCCCCATTAAGATAATAAATATTTGTCACTTGAAATCATTTAATTGCCACTTTATAGAGAAGATATCTAAATTTTAGAATGTTTAACAGTTAGAAATTGTCAATGCACATTTGTATATCCAAATGTAGTATAAATGCAATTTATATTTTCATATAAATATATCCTTGTAAGTTTGGAAATATCTTGCATTTTATCTGTATTATCAGCTTAAAAATTATTTTGCTAGCTCTAAATCTCTTGAGTCATACAAATGTTCCTAAGTTCTCTGAATGTTCTGTTCCACATGCTTTAATTTTGTTTTTGTAAAGGCTAAACTCATACGATTCCATCTGAATTCAGAATTACATTTTGAAATCGAAATTGCATCTTCTGGATAATATTTATATCAGAACTATGTTTCTTTTACCTTGGTGAAAGATGCCTGTGACTTATTTTTAATTTCAAGCTGTATAGGCACAAAACAGTAGCCCTAATTACCTCCAACCATCCCCCTCACATTAGAGATTTCAAACATACCTCCTCCTATAAGCCCTATTATTTTGGAAATTCAAGAATATTTCTACCAAAACCACACCCTAAAATTAGATCAGTGGTTTTTAAAATCAATTATTGATGTATTGAATTTTATAATCATATTCCTGGGTTATAATATTATAGAGAAGGAATATTATATTACAGAGAAGGAAGAAGAGTTAGGAAATCCCATTTGCCAGTTCTAAATACTGTCTCTGCTCTCAGGACATTTGATCTTAATTTTCCTAATTAAAGAATTGGTCAGACAGGATCCCTGAGTCATCGCTCTCTTCAAGGTCACCAAAGATAGGTGTCTGAAAGGAGCAGACATGCCTGGAATGGAGCTGGAGAGGTGAGGATTGGTGTTCAGTAAGGAAGAGAAGGTAAAAACCATCAGAAAGTGTAGGAAATACTGAGAAACTAAGTCAGGAGTTGTGCTTGTTCACCAGAAAGGAGACCTACTTTTTCCTCCCATATTCCCAGATTCTCCCTGGGCCTCAGCATTGGAAGAGAGCGTGTATTTTTCAGCAAGAGCATCACCTGTTCAAATGATTGACAAAGAGGGGGTAGTGACAAGATTCAGCTGTGGGAGAATCCTGTGCAATCTCTGAGCTTTCAGGATTATCTGCGCCTTCCTTGGGGAACTGAAAAAGCTCTCAACCCTTCCCCTGCATCACCCCCTACCCTCATTCAGAGTATGTAGAAAGGAAGTAAGTAACCACTTTGAAAACAGTCTGCCCAACTGGCTTTTTATGCCTGCCTTAGGGAATCAGCAGAAACATAGGTCTAGAACTGGAGGGATCTCTGGTGCTAACTTAATATTTGCTTACAAATAAGATTAAATACCACAAGCTAAAGAAATAACACATTTCAAGCTCACTAGAAGAATCTTGCCTACCTCTTCTCAGTTGATACTCCCCAAGGAAACCAAATTATACCTTTGTCTGCACATAATGGTTTTGCATGAAATTTTAAAACATGTTGTAGAATTCTGCAACATGTATTCTTTTCATCATGGTTGTCTTTTCTTCACTGTACCTGTGAGATATACCTGTATTATTTTGTGTAGCCGTGCTTCATTTTTCATTGCTGGGTAATATTTCATTGCATAAATAGAAGAAATTTCATATATCCGTTCTTCCCCCTACTGGACTTTTGGGTTATATATATATTATCAATTTCTGTTTAACAAATTATCCCCCAAATTTAGAACTTCAAAATAATGATCTCACAGTTCTGTGGGTCAGCAGTCAGGAGTGGTTTCACTGCCAATTGTGACTCAGGGTACCTCATAGCTTGTCATCAGGGTTTCATCTGCCAAACAGGGTTTCCATAATTCAAAGTTTCATTGGGACAAAGGATTGGTACTTTTTGTCACGTGGTTGTTGGCAGTCCTGGTTTCTTCTCTGATGGTTAGAACTTCTTGTTCCTCATCCTATGGATTTCTCTATAAGTTTGTTTACAAAATGTCATTGTGCTTCCCTTGGAAATACTGTTTCAAGAGGGAGAGAAGGGATGAGCATCTTCCAATATTTTTTTTATTTAATAATGCCTTTAATTAAGATTAATTATAGATTTCTTTTACCATGTTATTACGTAGATCCTTAATTGTAGTCTACATTAGATATAATGCAAATATCATGATTTTTCATTTTATTGTATCAAAAATTTGCAAAATAATTGATAACATATCTGAGAGGCATGAAACTATTCCCATATCACATACAATGTTGTAAATCAATGTTACCTCAAAGAAGAAAAATAAATAAATATTTAAGAAATGGTCTGCCTTCCATGTGATTTTTTATAGCTTTTTCTACTTTCTATCTTCTATGCTCAAGTATGTGTTGTTTGAAATTATCAGGGTTTATTCTATAACTTTCTTTGATATTATTGTTAACTTATGTAGTATTTTGTATATCATAGATGGTCAGCATATTTAATTTGTACAATAAAAAATGGTTCTAAGGCTGTGATATTTTCAGTTGTGAGAATTGCTGTGATATGTGCACCCCTATGGATACCTGCTAAGCAAGCAATATGTGATTAAGTTCAGTTTTATTTCTTGTCTTTCAATGATCTATTCCCCATGACAGATAACTTAATCTGGCATTTTAGTAGATCTTCAGTATTGATTAAGGCACTATATATTAAACAAAATTTTACAATTTAATTTAATTACAAAGATGCATGCATTTTATCCACTCACAATGCTAAAATTCTAATAATAATGTTAGCTGTTGTTATTATACAATCAAGTTTATTGTTTGTTTGATAGCACATCAGACATTCTAAACTTTCTGAAAACTCTTCATTATGCTCAGTTTTAGTGTACTAAGGACAGATCTGCCCATTTAAAGATATCATCTCTTTTAAAATTGAACAAATAGAGTATTATTGCTGTAATGCAATTGTAATAGCTCAAAAAGAAAGAAATGTGACAATGCAATTATCTGGCAAAAAATGTACTTTTGTACCCAATGGGTAAAAAACAAACAAATGTTTATACAGTAGGATTTACTCTCTACAAGCAGCTTTAAAAATATATTGTGTATTCTATGTTTAATTCATACAGAAAGGGAAAAATGAAAAGGTAGAAATGATGTTCCCAAATATGAATCCTAGGGTCAAGTATATTTAATAAAACCTCAGTGATTTTATGATGGCATTAATATGGAATTGTTACTGTTTCTATTGGAATGAAGAGTAAGTTTCATTGTATCTTTCATATAGCTAATGTTTGAAAAATCCTTTTGAGTCGCATTATTTTAAGGATGTTGATGCTATGTATATATAGTTAAAGAATGTGTTATCCAAATAACCTCAGTGTTTCTAGATATTTTAATATTAATTGTGCTATAATTCCAGTGTAAACATTGCTTCCTTCCTCTCCAAGGGAACACTTCTGGTGGTGTTATATTAAAACTAGGTCCAAGTTTGCCAATTTAAATTTCAAGAGATTTTAAAAATTCAGTAAGATTGAGTAGCATGCAGCCTGAACACTAGGGTGATGTCTCAGCTGTTGTTTACCTGACTTAGAGGCTAATACTTTTTTCATTTTTAGAACTGCAAATAACTTTAATGTCATCGAAGATAAGATACTAAAGAACATCAATAAACATCATTAGTAAAAGTCAATACTGCTAACTTTAAAATACTGCTTTTAATTCACTGTTTTTTGTGTATTGTATAGTTCTCTTAGTTTGAAATCCAAATATTTATAAAACTTTATGTTACTTTACAATAAATTGCTCTTCCTGGAAGCTTTTTGTGGCAGAATTTTTGCTCTGCTTGAGAAAATGCATCAACTAATCAAACCTCTTTACCTTCTCTATTTCTTTCTTGGGAGAGTCAGAAACTTCAATGAGATAAATTTTAGTGTTTCACTGTGCAATGATAATGACTAATTATTTTCCCCCATCAAAGTAATTTTGTGAACAAAATACTAAATCTTATTTATTTATTTATTTATTTAAAGATTTTATTTATTTTTGTGTAGAAGAACTGGGGAGCAGATAATAGGTGCGTAGGGGTGAGAGGATTCAACAGAGGCAGAGTGGGGAGCGGAACAGGCAGATCTTCTGAAATACACTGCTGAGGGGAGCAGTGGGCGAGACGCTCAGGAGCGGTCTGTTGCGCCATGTGGGTCTCCCTGGCCGATGATGGAACTCAGGCAATTGTGGTGGGTTTTCAGGGTGGTAGTGCTGAGCCTTAACCCGTAGGCCACCAGGGAAGGCTCAAATATGAAATTTTTGTATAAAATCACTGATGGAAAAGACACTTAACAATATCTAGTCTGATCTTTACTGTATATGTTAGGAAATCGAGGTCCAGAGATTTTAAGTGATTCATATAAAATCACAGAGTCAACTGGTAGAGGCACTGTGATTGGACTCCAGGACCAAACACTCTCAGTTAGGAATCCTTTGAATCTGTTCTATTTGTTTACCATTGAGAAGTCCCTATTTTATGACCTTGGTTATTCCTTTTTAAACTGAAATAATGTTACATGTGTATAAAAATGAACTGTAGAACTTTTCCTATAATTTCAAACTTCCTTCAAAGTAGTCTAAATATTTTGAAGGTTTATTATGTTAAAAGTCTTTCCAACTTAGAGAGAGGAGAACATTCACTCACAGCGAAAATATGGGTTATTACAACTGCTTTGATATACAGTATGGCAATCTAACTGAATTTGAAATAAATATATCCAACAATTCTAATTCTAGATGTTTTACATACTTGCATAAGTGTAATAAAAAAGTAGGAACAGTTTATATATGAGACCCATGAAATAACTTAAGGTACATTTGATAACAGAACACTATACAGTTATTTTAAAAAAGGAGCGATTTAAATAACAATTTTAAAAGAACCTCAATTAAGTAAAGATGTGAAGTGTAGAACATATAAATTATAATCTTATTCAAACTTATGGTCAAAATTCTATCAATAGAAACTCTATACATGTATCTACATAAGGACTTTTGTAATGTCAGAAATAATTATCCTTACAGTTATCTTTGGATTAGAACACATTTGGAGACAGCGGAAGTGAGATTTAATCTTTTAGATAGAATTTAATTTTTAGACTACCTATAAGTTCAAAAGAAAATGCAAAGTGTACCTACAAATCTCTGAAATTTAAATTTTAGCTTTGGCTTTTCTAAGTTGCATTAATTTACTTTCTACTCTTTGCATAAAACATCTTTTAAAAAACATGGTAAAATATTGAAAAGTTGGAAAATGAGATTAAAGTATATGACCAGCATCAATTAACACTGAATCCACTGTAAGTACTACCTCTTCTACTCTATTTACATATGATATTTTAATTTTTTTGGTGGGGGGGGGATGTGCTATCTTGTCTTCATTCATGTTTTTTCCCACAAATTTTTATCCTTTATCACTTAGGTTTCACATATACATGACAATTACCATGGTTAGAAAAGGAAAAAATTGAAAATGTTATGTAACTTCCCAGGCCATGATGATGATGCTAAACACAGGTAAACAGAAATTGTGATCTGAGTGTTGAAGAGAAAGGCATTTGGAGGGAATAAAAATACTAATAAAAAAGAGATGGTAATAAGTAGAAAGAGAGGCTAATCATTTCCAAATCTTGATGTAGTCTCTGGAATTACCACAACTGTCTTCTGTCAAACTTCTACCAAATTATTTGTTTTGTCCTTCATTTCTTTTTTTATTAGATTAATTAATTAATGCTTAGAAGAGTGG
This sequence comes from Scalopus aquaticus, assembly GCA_004024925.1. NCBI lineage: Eukaryota > Metazoa > Chordata > Mammalia > Eulipotyphla > Talpidae > Scalopus > Scalopus aquaticus. The sequence continues at coordinate 58,979 of PVIJ01004467.1, forward strand.
GGTTCAGGCTAGAGGTTCAGAAGTGTGAGAGGATTTACCAGAGACAGAGTGGGGAGCAGAACATGTGAATTTATTGACATTTATTGTGGGTCAGCTCCCTAACTGGGGATCAAACTCAGGCTATAGGGGTGACAGTGCTGAGATTTAACCCCTTGGCCACCAGGGAGGCCCCAATTTTGTCCTTTATTTCTTTGGATGACCCCATCATCCTATAAATGACCTCTTTATAATTTCTAAGTAGTGTAATTTAGTTTTTATGTGTTGTTGTTTTTTTTTTTGCCAAATGTACCCAGTAATATATGTATAATTCAGAACATAGATTGAATGACAAATAACCCTACATTTTCTTCACTTTATACCTCTTGCTCAATAAATGATGTCTTACAAAATTATATACAGTTATTTAAATGACATTAAAAAAGTGAGTTGAAAATGATCAGTGCACCAGTACCACAGTAAAATAAAATATTTAGTCAAATAAAGCTGTTTTTACATATTGGATAATTTTATTTGATGCAATACATAATATTTAAGAAAGACATTAACTGTAACTTAAGTATTCTACAGTGTAATTTAAAATATATTTTAGTCTGGGCCTCCCTGGTGGTACAAGGGATTAAGTCTCAGAATTATGAAGCTAGCATATCTACTGAAGCAGGAGTTCAATCCCCGGCCAGAGAGATTCCCACATAGCGCAGCAGACCTCTCCCATCTTTCCCATTGCTCTCCTCAACAGTGTATTTCAGTCAATCCACCTGTTCTGCTCCCCACTCTGTCTCTGGTGAATCCTCTCACTCAGCACACCTCTGTCCTGCACCCCAGTTCTTGTATACATACATACATACATACATAAATCTTTAAAAAATAGTTTATTGTTAATCTATTAATAAAATTCTAGACCTAAAATATAAATTAATATTAGTTATATTCACTTTTTTTTAAATGGACAATTTTCAAGATAATTCTAAATTTCTTGATGAATTTGTGACCTGGCAATGTTAATTATAACAAAATACTTCTCTAACATTAACAAAAGATCTCAAGGATTTCATGAATTACAATAAAAAAGTCATCCTATTCTGTATCATTGGAGTTTTGATCAAGACTAATTATTATAATGCTTTGTCAATATTAAGGAATTTAATGAAAAAAGCAATTTACTTTTAAAAGTTGTTAATTAGTACATTCTTTAGCATCCATGTGATTTTAAATTGTATCATAATTTCATATAGCAAAGTTAACCCCCCACTTCTTGGAGACAGTTTTAGATTATATTATTGAAAGTATACTGTGGTGAACACAGTTGAAAACTTTGCAAAATAATGTCTATAAAATATAATATGTTTCCACTTTTGTTTGGTAAGGTTTGAAAATGAGTAAATTGGGCACTTGCATGAAGTTAAAATTTGGAAATCTGTGGATAAAACCAATTGATGGAAGGTCAGTTACTAGGGTAGTTAATGATGTACCCTAATGTTCCAATTGTGTGATTTTTGTTCATCATCTGAATACTTAACTCTTTGAATGACATCTTCCTAGTTCCAGCATGACAAGGGAAACAAAATGAGGCTATTTTGGTTATAGCACAATTTGTCTTTTGCCAGAAAAGGGGAGAATAGATTCTCCTGCTATCATCACAAGCACAGTGTGGGAAGGTTTCACTATATTGACGTTAGTACAAATAATCCTTTTGGTACAAATTCAAATAATAAAAATAATAACCCGACAGAGGCAAAATCCTAATTATAAGTTTAGTTCTTATTAAAGATAATTTTATGTAGCATAATGTTAAAATGTAATGAAGGTGTGAAACCATATTTCAGTTACACACTTTGTTGTTTAAATGTTAAATACAAACATAATGTAGAACATTCTAAAGGTTTTGCCTGCTTAACTAAAAAGCTATACATCATTTTTTTACTCATCTCAATTTTAAACCATGTATAAGTTTAATATAGCATTTATTTTGTAATAGTTTCATCGTCCTAACCATCATTACAGAAACATAAATCTAATAAGGATTTAGAAGCAACTTCATACAATTATAATCCAAATTTAACACACACACACACACACACACACTATAATCTGAAGAGTTGGTAAATTCTTGCTTGATCAACTCTAGGCATGAATATTCTCCTGTTTTTAAACAATGAATTGTGTTGTTAAAAATATCTAATATGTTGATTAAGTATTTGTCTCTCTGTAAATAGTTTATCATTGATTCTTTGCTATGTATTAAAGTAAGGAGAAAATACAGAAGCCTTTTTCACATGAGATTTTTCTAAATATTTAAAAACAACAATTAGGTCTTCTTTTGGATTATATGTCCCCATCTCCAACCTTGCTCTACTTAAAGTACTGTCTGTGAATCGAGTATAGCTAGAATGAACTGGGAGCTTGAAAAAATATAAAAAATACCCCATCCCAGAAATACAAATTAGAATCAAAATCATAGTCCTAAAGTTTTCTTCAAATGTATGTCAGAGTCTTTTGAACCGTCTGAATTCCAGTTATGCATGCTTACAGTTCCATTATTTCTTTTTTTTTTAAAGATTTATATATGCATACAAGTTGGGGTGTAGGCCAGATGTGTGTGGGGAGGGGGGTGAGAGGATTCACCAGAGACAGAGTGGGGAGCAGAACAGGCAGATCAACTGAAGTATAATGCTGAGGGGAGCAGCAACGAGGCAGGAGAAGTCTGCCGCACCATGTGGGAATCTCCCTGGCCCTGGATCGAACTCATACTACAGTGGCTGCGGACAGCTTCATAGTACTGCACTCAACCCGTTGCACCGCCAGGGAGGCCCAATTTATATATAATTTACATATAGTTAAATGTGTAGCCCTTATGTATGGTAAAATCTGTTTTCATAACTCTATACAACCATGTGACCCAAGTTTCCATTCAATAGATAGGATAATTCCATCACCAGAGACGATGCCTCCTCGGTGACCCAAGCACTAATCAGTTTTGGCAGGAAAATTTAGCTTTGACTGTTCCAAACCATGTGTAAATGAAGCCACTCGGTATATACTAATTAGTGGCAGATTGTTTTTCTCCCAACATAATATTTTTGAGATTCATCCATGTTGCTGCATATATGAGTAGTGTGATCATTTCCACAGCTCTGTGGCATTCCGCTGTGTAAATATAATACAGTTTGTTTATGCGTTCACCTGTGCATGGGTAATGGGACTTTTTTTAGTTCTTGGATATTTTGAATAAAGTGCTTCTAAATATTCTCGTACAGCATATTTTTTGAACATATGTTTTCATTTCTCTTAGGTAAATAGCTAGGAATAGAAACACTGTCAGTTAGAGGTAATCTATTATGAAAACCTTCAAAGAGCAAATTTAAAAGAACTTAGCAGTGATTACCTATACCCGCCATATAGATTCTATCTTTAAAATTTGAATATATTTGTTGCATCACATTCCTATCCATTTACTTTTCTAAAAAAATTATATATATATATATATATATATATATATACATATACATATAAATGAAGGTAACATTGGTTTACAACACTGTATATGATTCAGTAATATAGGATCCCACCTCCTCAGGGTTATGGTACCACACCACTCCCACTATCAAGGTTATCCATGCATGAGCCCATTTAAATTTTTGATAAATTTCAATGCAAGTTGCAATGTAAAGTCAATTCTCCCTTGAAATATAAGAACATATACCACTAACTAGAGTTAAATCTCTAGATTTTTTAAATTCCATTTATTATTCAGATATTTTAATAATTTATTATTTAAATTGTGATAACATTATGATTCTCCCCATCAGTTATCACCACTTTAAAGGTTTTTTCTTTTGATATGAAATTTACTTACATGAATTATGTGTGTACATTTGTTGAGTTTTGACATGTACATTTACCTATATAGCCCTTGCCAAGATACATACATGCATAGTGATCGGGAAAGTTTCTCATGATTATTTACAATCAAACACTTAGTGTCCTAGCAGAGATAGCCATTTTTATATTTTTTTCCTCAGCTCTATTTTTTGTAGTTCTAGAAATTTACGTAAATGGGAACTTAGGCACTGATTTTGTGACTGATCTTTTTCATTTGTATTTCACTTATTTCAGGGTTTATCTAATTGTTTTTTATTGCTCTGGGTTCTTTTCTTTTCTGATTGAGTTAAACTTCACTCTGTGACTGGACCACAGATTGCTTGGACATATTTCTATTGACAGAAACTTAGGCTGGTTCCATTTAGGGCCTAGAATGATAAAGATGCTGTGATTGTTCACACTTTAATTTTTTCATGAACAGGCTTTCATTTCTCTTAGAATATTTCTAAAGGTGGAAATTTTTACAGCAAAGGCAAGTAAATGTTTAGTTTTAGTAGAAACTGCCCAAACATTCTAAAGTTGTAACAACTTACTTTCTCAAAAACAATATACAGTATATCAGCTGCTCAGTAGCCTTACTAATGATTTGGCCTTGTCAGTATGTTTTATTTTTCTGTCTGATGTGGAGTATGAGTTAAGGTTCATTTCATTTTCAAGTGAATATCCTGGTTTTCCAGCACCATTTGTTGAATACACATCCTTTTTATTTTTGAATATCTTTGAACTCCTTCACTGAAAATTAATTGCCATTATAAAAGCATGGTTTTATCCTAGTTAATTGGTAAGCATGTTAAAATTGTCACTGATAATGGCAACATGAAAAAAAAAAGCCACACTAATCACAGTAAAGAATGATAAAGATGACATATTGGATTTTTCTTGTATGGACAATTTATTATCTTCTTAATCTTCACAACAATTACATAAAGTAGGTACTACTTTAACACCCATTTTGTTAATAACAAAAATGAGTTTTGGAAATTAACTCAATAAATTAAGAGAAGCAAAAGCAATTATTTTCTAATTGATAATAATCCGTAACACAAAGAATTAGATATACTGTCTAATCTGCTACGAATTTACCTAACTCAATTACCGTCCAAAAAATAGCTTCAAGAGAAATTTTCAAGCACCTGAATCAAATCAAAGTATATTGTAACTTCACTTGTCTGCTGCTAATATTAGTAATAATGAAATAACTATAGTACTTATATTTTACATTTTCTGTTGTGTGATGTATCTTTATAGCAATATCTAATTTGATTTTCGAAACTATATTGATTAAAAAAATAAGTCACCAACTCTTCAAATATGAACATTATTCTCCAGACACTTCAGATTTCTTTGATTGTGCCCTAAGAAATTATGTAAACAATAGGAAGTAGGAGTAATAGAAATGAGGGCAACTGTGATTCCTCTCACACTTTTCCATAAATACTGTTTTTTAAATATTTATTTTATTTATGCATACAAAAGCTGGGGTATAGGCCAGAGGTGCAGAAGGTGAGAGGATTCACCAGAGACAGAGTGGGGTACAGAAAAAGTGGGTCTACTGAAATACACTGCTGAGGAGAGCAGTGGGCAAGACAGAAGAAGTCTGCTGTGCCATGTGGGTCAGTTCCCTGCTTCATAGTGCTGAGACTTAACCCCTTGCGCCACCAGGGAGGCCCACCATTGTTCTATTATTGCCACTTTGCCTAGTAATATACTACTATGGCCACTGTGGCACAACTACTACTAACAGTACAATTTATTGAGACTTTACTCAACGCCAGTCACTTAATGTGCAAATAGAATCAATTACTTTTTTTATAATTGACCATTTTGTGATGGGAAATTAAAGTACTTACAATTACATAATTAATATGTTGTGAAGCTGAAATTCAGATCCAAATATTCATTCAACCTGAAGGGAGAAAATACAAAACGCTGATAGAACCGAAATCATAATTAAATTGGAAGGCATACTTTCAAGTATTTCTAAATGCCTTGAAATCACGTGCTTATTCCTTACATATTTATGTATCTCTTCCTGTGTTTGTCAATGATTTGTGTGTTGATTTTATTGAGAATAAATTTTTGTTACGGTAGTTAGAATTGTATGATATATTTTGTAATCCAAGAGGAGAAGTCCTCATATGCTCTATATTCTTTTATTATATATACAGTAATGCTAATTAATTTTTATTGAGGCAATATTGGTTTACAATGTTGTTTGTTATTTAGAGCTCTATTATCCCCTTTCAGGTCTTGTTATCATAACACTCTCACCAGCAAAGCATTCATGGTCCTCCACCAAATCCACTGTGGCATCTCCCCACTTTGTTCTCTCACCTCTCCTCTGGGTAGCTCAGTTTTAAAGCCAGATTTTTATTTTAAAGATTTATTTATTTATACATACAAGCTGGGGCACAGGCTAGAGGTGTGGAGCGGCGAGAGGGTTCACCAGAAACAGAGTGGGGAGCGGAACAGGCAGATCAGAAATACACTGCTGAGGGGAGCAGCGGGAGAGGCAGGAGAAGTCTGCCGCACCATGTGGGATTCTCCCCAGCGGGGCGTTGAATTTGCATCCCTGCGCACTGCCCACAGTTCCACAGCGCAGCACTCAGCTGCTGCGCCACCAGGGAGGCTCTTAAAGCCAGATTTTTAAGATTTGTTATAAGTTTGTTTTTTTTTTAAGATTTATTTATTTTTACATACAAGCTGGGGAACAGGCCAGAGGTGTGGGGCGGTGAGAGGGTTCACCAGAGGCAGAGTGGGGAGCAAAACAGGCAGATCAGAAATACACTGCTGAGGGGAGCAGCGGGTGAGGCAGCAGAGGTCTGCCGCGCCATGTGGGATTCTGCAGACAGCTCCACAGCGCAGCGCTTAACCGCTGTGCCCCCAGGGAGGCCCAAGATTTGTTATAAGTTTGACTATCTAACCATATGTTTTTGTTTTTCTAGATTCCACATGTAAGTGTCATACTTTTATTTCTATTTCTGACTTATTTCACTCAGCATAGTCCCCTCCAGTTCCATCCATGTTGTTGTAAATGGCAAAGCTGAGCTTATTTTCTGAGCGATACTCCGTTGTGTATATGTAGCACATCATCCTCATCTCCTCATCTGTTTGTGGGCGCTTAGGTTATTTTCATAGCTTGGCTATTGTATTTTTCTCTTTATTTTTTTCCACACATTTCTGTTGGATTATACTTACTAACACCTATGGTTGAAATTTATAGGAATCTTTTAAAAGAGTGGGCTTACTCTGATTCAATAGACACAATCTAGCTGCAAAGAGAGGGCCTAAGTTAGGTGCAGCTCAGTTATACAGATAAGAGATCAATAGGGGCTTGGGGGCCTGGAAAGATGTGCATTAATCACAAATGTAAGAAATCTACCAGGAAACAGTATAGAAATACAAACTATACTGAGATGCTATGAAAGACAAATTTGAATTTAAAGGTCTAGAGATATTCAACCTCCTTTATTCCACGATGATACATTTTGAAGTGCTTTGTGAACTACTTTAGTTGAAATGTCCCTAATCTGAAAACATTTTCAGTTCTATAAGCACAGGTCTGCAAAATGACTTATTCCCTTCCTCCATCACTTTTATTCTTTAATGTCAAGAAGAAACTTTTCTTCTTATTTTATTTCATGTTCTGAGTATCAAACAGAATAGACAAAGGGCTTTGGGACATTTGCAAGAAAATGAGATTAGTTATTATCATTTTACCTTCACTCAATTACATTATAAATTGCTGTGTTAGAAGTAATAGAAACAGGTCCACTATTTATAAATAAATATTTCATGCACATTACTTGTTAAATTTAAATTAATTATTCACAACAATATTTAAAAATAATATTTTGACAGGGATTGCAAATGCACCACCTTGTGAACTGTAGAGAATGTATTTCATTTTTCATAACTATTCTAATGAGAATTATTATAATGGAGTTAACTCCTGGAAGAATTCGATATGAAAACTTGCCAACTCTGCATCAATCATGATTTTAACTTTAAGCTGGTAAAGTTCTCTTTACAATATATAACACTGAAGCATTTTTAGCTCTAGGGCTGAAAATGATCCTGGACTGCTAAGTCATACAACTTAAATTAAAAACAAGATGTAACCATAATTAGCAAATTCCAGATTTGTTTCAAAGCTATTTTGCATGAGTTGATGAGGGAACCATTGTGTGGTTGTTCTCTACACTCCCTTTTCTTACTGATTTATTGTGTAATTATCTGACTCTGCACTTGATTGACTCCTTATAGGCACTGACCAATCACGAGAAAACAACCCAACTATTTGCATTATAGCCGTATTTATAGGTAGAGAGGTAACTAGGAAGCAATGGGCAAAATAACCACTGTTAACAACAACAACAACAAAATGAAAGATAAGACAACACAATATACTATTAAAAATTATCACCTCCTATACCTTTATTTAGACTTTATTAAAAATTGGAAACACATTTCATACTTTTAATGGATTGTCTATCTTTATAATTTAATAGTATGTGTTTAATGTTATTACAAACATTTCAGATAAAAAACAAAGAAGAATAAGACACAATTCAAACTTTAGAATATTTGTTAGAAGGGAAGGAGAAAACACACTAAAACATGGAATGTTTTAGAATAAAAAGGTGAGATTTCGCATACAATCGCAGCATGGAGATCAAATAAACATAAAACTAAGAAGATGGGCTAAGATTTCAAAAGAAAAGTAAAATAAGAACTTAATGAATAGAAAGTGTTTAGTGACTAGACTTCTAGAAATAGATTTTGTGTTAGGAAATTCCACTTGTGTGTCTTTTATCATAGAGAAAAGGTACTTATCTGTAACGGTATTATAGTTGATGAATAAGAAAATTTACCTGACTTAATAGATTTTACAAATCAATTAAAAAATTCAGAGGAATATGATACAACTATGATAAAACAAATTAAAAAGACATAAAACCCTTACCAGCAAAAAATGATAGAATTAACAGTGAAAATTAATGGACTAGCTCTTGAAATTAACTTATTTGATTAAAAATATACATTTGTTCCAATTCATGAAAGTAAAATTTTGAACTCTAAAAGAAAATGCATATTATATTTTTTTCATGGCTCATATTACCATGTTCAATTGCATTTAGGAACAAAATAAATGCATATTGGACAATCAGACATTTGAAGATAACCAAATACTTCTATCGAACTACATATTTTATTACCAATTTTATTTTTCAAACTTAGTTCTTTGCATTCAAATAAATGGTTTTAAAATAGGAGGCAATATTTAAGCTATTATCAGAGGAATTTAATGCTAATTTGCATGAATAAAGCCTGTGCATTTGTAACTGTTTTGCAGAAAATATTAAAACCTAGACTTAAAAATACAAAAAAATCAGAAAATAAGTTCAAATATTATTTTAGAGAATTAAATGAATTTTTCCTACTCTAATTCATACTTAATATGTTCTTAAGCATGTATCTTTGAATTTTTTAAAAAGATTTATTTATTTATGCATACAAGAGCTGAGGTGTAGGCCAGAGGTGCGATGGGGGAGTGAGAAGATTCACCAGAGACAGAGTGGAGAGCAACAGGCAGATCTACTGAAATACACTGCTGAGGGGAGCAGCAGGCAAGACAGGAGAGGTCTGCTGCTCCATGTGGGAAGCTCCCTGGCAGGGGATCGAACTCATGCTGCTGTGGCTATGGATAGCTTCGTAGTGCTGAGACTTAACCCCTTGTACCACCAGGGAGGTCCTGTCTTTGAATATTGTTTCTCATACAGATTCTTGTAGAGATAAACAGGGGAAAAAATGACCTATATTGCTTTAAAGTGGTAATACCTTTTTAAATTTCAAAATATATATTTTTTATACAAAAGTATAAAAATTATTTGGCTCCTTGCAGGTACATAGTAAGTTAAGGTTTGCCATTATGAAATATTTTATTTTGAGTTGCAAACCTATACAAAAGTTATAAACCCTGAAATATGACAGGCTTCAGAAGTGTAGCACAGGTGTTGTTGTCATACTCCAGCAAGCACTCTGGAAAGTACCATAAAAGTAAATTACGAATGCATGTTATTTTCAGTAAATACAATTTCAGCAAGAACCATATTTAAAATAATATTTTCAAATAATTCAAGTAAATGACAGACACCTGAATTTTTATCTGTTAAACAGTCTTACAAGAATAAATATTTCCATAAGCAATATCCAAGAGCATGCCTGTTATTTTGGATCATTCAACCCCACCTGAAATCTAAAAGCCAGGTATGTTATGCAGCTCCACTCTTTTTGTTATGTCTAATGAAAAAAATAAAAGGCTCTTTATTTTTTAAAATTTTAATCAGTGTTAAATTGATTTAGTTAGCGAAGAATTTCTCAAAGTCTTAGTATGATAAAGTTGAATATAAAGTTCCAATACAAGACATATTTATTTTTTCACTAATTTATTTAACCGCAAAATCTGTTTTGTATGTATTGTGTGCATGTGAGTATGTGTGAGTGTGTGTGTGTGTGAACATCTTCTCTGGCACCTATTTTACTGCCGAACATACCATGAAAAGCTTATTCATAAAAATGTGACACTTTCCAAACAACTCTGCAAAATGTTTTATTTCTGATTCTTTTTGTGGAATATTTCAATGTAATAGCTGTAAAAATTAAAATGCATTCATTCAAAAAATATGTCTGGTAAAATGTGTGTTGCATTTTCTTTGTTATACATTTTACTTTTTGGAATATATAAGAGTAAAATGAACTAAGGTACCAAGAATATGCTTAGTGATAAACACACGGTGTTTTCTATCAATATAGAACATCATCTAAATTTTACTTAGAAATAAGGAACTAATAGGGCTGATAATAATAGAAAAATGTTTGGCATAGGTTTCAGTCATCATAAATATCAACATTTATGATTGTTTATTGACCAATGCTGAAAATTGATCAGTAAGCACTAAGGTCAGATGACTTCATTAATTTCATGGCCTATGTACGTAAATTATCACACAAACTCAACCTCAAAACAGCAAAGTGTCTAAGTATCTTAATTCAATGCACCATTAGGATTGATAGAATTTAGACTAATGTCCACTAATAGTAATAGAAAATAAGTATTAAGCATTGCTTGTGAATTAATAATATTCACAGAACAACTTCCCAGATAATTACACTTACATTATATAAAAACGTGATAGTTCATTGATATATATGTAAGAATATTCACTAATAATACTCTTTTTATTTCATCCATAAAATATTATGTATGAATCTTCATTTGATATTATTCTTTTAAATTTCATCTGCGGGAGATTTCCTCAATAGTTGCTAATCATTAAATATACACAACTTGAGATATTTTACTGGATCCCATTACATAAACTTTGGCTTCATATCAATTTGAAGTTGATAAAATGATGTAGTTTTCTCCATATATAATGTAAAAGGCTGAAAACTAGCCTTGAAATTAAAATGCAGACTCAATGCTGAGATCTAACACTTAGCCCGATTAACACCCAGTCATCATTTTGGAAAAGAGTCTTTGTGTAGCAAAAAATGAAGAGACTGACTAGTACTAACTAGTACCCTCAACAGAGTTTTTCACACATTGATTTTGCATCCAACATCCCACCTAACTTCATTTCTCATTCTAAAACAATATATTTGACATGTGTATAACAGAGGTATTACATTTTCATGTTTAAAAAAATAACCTTCAAAAGGAAAATACATAAATATTCCTGAAAGGTATATTTGAAAAGAAAGAGATCATCTTATTTAGAAAGATGATTATATTCTAAGAAAAAATAAAACACCAATCCTCTGTTATAGAACTCTCTGCAGCAACAAAATATTTATTATATGTACTTTTAGTACTGGCATTATTCAAGCCAATACATAGTTAACAGTGTTTTAGCAAAAGTGAGATTTTCAAATTCTAAATAAATTTGACTTGTCATTTTTTTCACTAGGCTACAAACACGTTTTGCTCTGAATTTATTACAAGAGCACAGCCTATTTGTTTTAAGTTCATTTCCCCTAGGATAAAGTGGCAGCAACTGGATAATCCATGGTTTGATTTCACACAGTTAAGCATCCCACCATGCACTGGGAATAGAGCAAATGAAAGAATTGGGACATTTATAACAAAACTCCCTGCAGACTCATTATTGGCAGGGCCACGAATCATTACAGACCGACAGCCTGTGAACTCAGAAATGCATGCTGCTGTGGTATGCCCCATTCATTGAGCTATGCTATGATACAGTTTCTAACTCTTTCATTTATATTTGCAGTTTCATTTCTAAAAGCTGTAATAATTGAGTTTTACATGTAGAAAAAGATTTCATTAATTTACTATGTTTTCATAAATTTATTTGGGGATATGTAATACACATAAATAGTTAAAACTTCAAGGGTATTTTTATTTCTGGTAATGGCATATCTGGCACTTTAAATTTTCAGATGCAGACTTAATGTGACATTTAACTTTATTAAGTCAAATTAAAATGTTTCCAAATTTTCTCTAACATAAAAGCTATCCCTTTTCATGAGAAAACATATCTGATTGGCGAAATACAGAAAGTCAATCTAGAACAAAAATATTATTCCAACCTTGTCACTTCTGACAAATAATGTACATTTAATAATTTCACAGTAGGAAAAAATGTAATGCAAAAAGGTTGGAACACCAAAAAATCTGGTACCAAAACAGATGAGCTAGCAGTTACAAATGCAAGTGGTACATTGTGATTAAGCACTTCACAATATTAATTAGCACTATAAGTATCCACAAGGTCAGAAGTTAAGTTTTGGTAGAGTTAAGCTTATGGCTGCCTCCCAAATAAACTGAAAAGTCTAGAGGAAACCAACAACTTAATTATTAGGAGAAACAGCAATTTATGATGCTTTAGCCAAGCTGTGCCATAAATCTAATTACCAAGAACTGTCAGATAATAGATCTATAGGTAAAGAAAACAACAGCTACGTTAAGCGGTGTAGGTATCCCAAACACTGAGTTCTATACCTTTTAATGAACATTTTTCACTCCAATTTTAACAACTATATTGATATATTTTATTTTTATTTTTTTTAATTTTTTTATTTTTTTTTAAGAATTATTTATTTATACATACAAGCTGGGGTACAGGCCAGAGGCATGGGGTGGCGAGAGGGTTCACCAGAGACAGAGTGGGAAGCAGAACAGGCAGATCAGAAATACACTGCTGAGGGGAGCAGCAGGTGAGGCAGGAGAGGTCTGCCACACCATGTGGGATTCTCCCTGGCCGGGTGTCGAACTCGCATTGCCACTGCCGACAGCTCCAGGGAGTCCCTATATTGATACATTTAATATTAACAATAATAATGATACCTCATTTGCTGTCAGTAATGTATCAAGTGCTAACTGGGGATTTTTATAAAATTAGATAATTATTTAATATAAACCATTTGTATTTTAAGTCACACAGTTTGTAGTTTTAAAGTCAAAGCATGTTTTCAAAATACCATTTTCAATTTTGTATCTTTCTGTTAAGAAGGTTAACAGAGTTTTGATAAGTAAAGGAAACACTGGAATATATTAGCAGATGCGAACTTATTGCCTAGAAGATATTTTAAACATTACAAATTTCACTTCATGGTAAATGTGTGAAAAATCATTGTCAACATTCAAAATAATGATATACACATAAATTCTCCCCAGTGTAGCTGATCAGTGGTAGCATATGGCAAGCTCAGCAAATATAGCTGGTGAGATAATTTTTAGTAAAGATACTGTGGGAAACTTTCTGGATAAATGCAAAGACTAAGTTTGATGGGAAAAAATATCAATAAGCAATGTTGGATTTTTTTGATGACTTTTCCCTACTTCAACTGATTATGTCTATTTTCTATGTCTTCTTATAGGGATGTATCTTCCTGCACACCTGCTCAATCTCAGATTCACTCTAATAAAAAAATAATAATTCTTTGTCGGATGTATTGTGTGCAAAGATCTTTTCCCAGTTGGTAGGGTGTCTGTTTTGGTTAATGTCTCTTTTGCTGCACAGAAGCTTTTTATTTTGATGTAATCCCACCTGTTTATCTTGTCCTTCACTTCCTTCGCTTTGGGGGATGGTCTTCCAAGATTTTGCTGAGATGTATGTCGTGTAGAGTTTTGCCTATATTTTCTTCTATAAATTTTATGGTTTCTGGTCTTATGTCTAGGTCTTTTATACATTTTGAGTTGGTTTTTGTGCAGGGTGTGAGGCAGTAGTCTAGCTTCATTTTTTTGCATGTGGCTATCCAGTTTTCCCAGCACCATTTATTGAATAGACTGTCCTTGTTCCACTGCATTTTCTTTGCTCCTTTGTCAAAGATTAGTTGTTCATATATATGCGGCTTTAATTCTGGGTATCCTATATGGTTCCATTGGTCTTTGTGTCTGTTTTTGTTCCAGTACCATGCTGTTTTGGTTATTATGGCTTTGTAGTATATTTTGAAATCAGGGAGTGAAATTCCTCCATTTTCTTTCTTTTTAGTCAGGAGGGCTTTAGCTATGCAGGGCTTTTTGTGGTTCCATATGAATTTCATCAGTATTTGATCTATTTCTTTGAAGAATATCATTGAGATTTTTATTGGAATACCGTTGAATCTGTAAATTGCTTTTGGGAGGATTGCCATTTTAATAATGTTAATCCTTCCAATCCATGTGCAGGGGATGTCTTTCCATTTTCTTGTGTCTTCTTCTATTTCTTTCAACAGTGTTTTGTAGTTTTCTTTGTATAAATCTTTTTCGTCTTTTATTAGATTTATTCCCAGATATTTGATTTTTTTGGTTTCGATTTTGAAGGGGATGGATTTCTTAATTTCTTCTTCTTCAGATTGGGTGTTTTCATATAGGAAGGCTATTGATTTTTGTGCATTGATTTTGTATCCTGCTACTTTACTGAACTGGTCTATAATTTTGAGTAGTTTTTCTATGGAGTTTTTAGGCTTTTGTATATATATTGTCATATCATCTGCAACAGATAACAAATATATACAAGGAACTCACACAACTCAACAAAAACAAAGCTAACAATCCAATCAAAAAATGGGCAGAAGAGCTAAAAAGGCACTTCTCCAAAGAAGAAAAGCAAATGGCCAACAGATACATGAAAAAATGCTCAACATTACTTATAATCAAGGAAATGCAAATCAAAACCACTATGAGGGCCTCCCTGGTGGTGCAGTGGTTGAGCGCTGCGCTGTGGAGCTGTCGGCAGCTCGCGATGTGAGTTCGACGCCCAGCCAGGGAGAATCCCACATGGTGTGGCAGACCTCTCCTGCCTCGCCCGCTGCTCCCCTCAGCAGTGTATTTCTGATCGGCCTGTTCTGCTCCCCGCTCTGTCTCTGGTGAACCCTCTCGCCGCCCCACACCTCTGGCCTGTACCCCATCTTGTATGCATAAATAAATAAATCTTTAAAAAAAAAAACCACTATGAGATACCACCTCACACCTGTGAGGATGGCACACATTAAAAAATATAGGTAATAACAAATGCTGGAAAGGTTGTGGAGAAAAAGGAACTCTTCTACACTGCTGTAGGGAATGTGAATTGGTCCAACCACTATGGAAAGCTGTATGGCAATTCCTCAAACTGCTCAACATGGAGCTTCCATACGACCCAGCAATACCACTTTTGGGACACAAAACACTAATCCAAAAGGATACATGCACCCGTATGTTCACTTTGGCACTGTTCACAATAGCAAAGGTATGGAACCAACCCAGATGTCCAAAAATAGATGACTGGATCAAGAAGATATGGTACATATACACAATGGAATACTATTCAGCATTCAAAGAAGATAAACACATGCAATTTGCAGCAACATGGATGGAATTAGAGGGGATCATACTCAGCAAAACAAGCCAGAAAGAAAGAGAAAAATTTTGAATGGGTTCACTTAGAACTATAGGGAAACCAAATAGGAGAGAGACACTTGGGGGGATGGGGGCGGAGTTGGATAAGGGCACAAAATGGAGTAGAAAAGAACACAAGGGACCATGGAGATGGATCACGGGTGAATTGGTGGTGGGTTACCCAAGGAGAATACAAAATGTAAAAGATATAAATAACAAAAAATATATATATTAAAAAAATAATAATAATAATTCTTAAGTAAAATTGCATGATAACATTATATGGATTTCAGTGTTCATCATTATATATCAACATCTGTATATTCCACATTAAGTTCACTACTAAAGTTTCAACTCTCTTAAGCAGTTAGTTACCTCCTCTAGAATTCATTCTAAGATATTAACCAGAGATTGAAAATTCATCTCACTGATAAACTAAGGTAGCTCAGAGTGTTAGCTTTAAAATAAGCTTCTTTTAATTTTTATCTATTCAAATTATTTTATTATTAACTAAAAAAGATGCAAGGGTTGGATCTGATATAGGATAGGCATAGTCTTACTATGCCTACCGGTGACTGCAGTTTCCTTGCTTTGACTGCCTTCTCTCCCACGCATCTCACACACTGCTCCAGTTTGCTCACCAGTTGCTCTTTGCTCTTTGAACATGTCAGGCAGGCTGGATCTTAGAGTCTTAATGCTTGCCTTTCCTTTTTCTCTAGAAGGCACTTCCCTCATTGAGTCACACTCTTTAGTTTTTATTCAATTCCCTTAGTGGACACCATCCAACCCCCCTACCCCCAACCCCACCCCCACCCACACCTAAGATAAAGTGATGGCTGTGCATCAAAACATTCCACTGCAAACTTTCTGCATCCTTTGCGTAAAGTATCTATCTCTAACAACTTTGGTCTCAATTGAAAGAAATTGGGCAAATCACAGTAGAAATTTTTTTATCATTTCCATTGGAAAAGTGCCTGATTTTCATTGAGATACTAATGGAAATTATTACTCATTTGCAACCGACTATTTCAATAGTCTTAATTATCCTCATGGTAACTAATACTGCCTTGCAGTTCAACCATTTTTTAATCTCCTTGCTGACAGAAATGATTATACTGGTCAACACTGAGATCGTTACTGACTTAAAAAGTCCCTAATCTGTAGCATCTTGGTGTGCTGAACGTGAATATAACCCTGAAAATTTTTTATTAGCTCTCATTTTGAAGATATTTCATAGAATTCATTTTACATGTCTCACCGTGTAAATTGATCCAGGAAGACTGCAACAACATCCTAAATCAGCCTAGAATGATGTAATATTGCATCGCATTGTATAACACCATCATGCACACATCATCCAGAGTTGATTGCATCATTTTCTAATGCAATGCAATACTACTGCCAGGCAGCTGCTGAGGTAAGCTGATGTCAGCAGTGCACTATAGAAAGCCCTGTCAGAAAGGGTGAGCGTTGAAAATATATCAGACTTTGTGCGAGACAGTTGAAGCTACTGTTCCATAGAACTGTTATTATTTTATCCATTTAGGCATAATGCAGAACAGGAATGCCTCGAAAGTGCATTAATAGTGTGGACAATTTCTGCTCTATTTGTGGAGAAGTGACATTTGCCAACAAGAAGAAAAGTATCACTTCTCAAGTGAAGAAGGCTTATCATCTTTATTTTGGATGCAAGATTGGTGACCAAGACAAGCCTTGGGCCCCGAATATATGCTGTGCTACACGTACAACTCAGCTTTCACAGTGGTTAAATGGTAAAAGACCATCAATGCCATTTGCAGTCCCCATGGTGTGGAGAGAGCCAAGCAACCACATAAAAGACTGTTACTTCTGCTTGGTTCCTCCTCTTTCTGGCAGAATAACGAAGCAAAAGAATAGTCTACCCAAACATTCCGTCTGCATTGAGACCAGTTCCACATGGTGAGGGACTTCCTATTCCAGAACCTCCAGCAGAAGATTCTCTTGGTTCATCTGATGAGGACAAGGGCGAGCCGACCTGTTCCTCTCCTGTGCCATCAGCATGCAGTGATCCAGATTTTCACTGTGGTGCATCATCAACCCCACACAGACAAACACAGTAAGAACTAAATGACCTGGTTTGTGATTTGGACTTATCCAAGAACAAGGCAGAATTGCTAGGATCAAGACTCCAACAATGGAATCTTCCAGAAGAAAATGTCACAATTACTTTCTACCGAAAGTGCCACCAGCAGTTGGAGCCTTTCTTCAGAAAGTAAAGTACTCTGGTAATCTGTTCTAATACTGAGGACCTCATGAAAGCCTTCGAAATCACTCATGACCCAGAAGAATGGAGGCTATTTCTAGGCTCTTCGAAACTGAGTGTTAAGGCTGTGCTTTTGCACAGTGGAAGCTGTCTTCCATCTATTCTATTCCTGAACAGCTATACAAGAGACAAGCAAAGAAATCTAAGTAGTCTATGACTTGATTTTTTACAGGTATTAACTGTAGGCCTATTACTATTGGCATGCATTTCATGATGTAAACATCAATTTATTGCAGATTACAAAAAAAAAAAAACTAGAGCCAAAATTAGAATTTGACTGTCATATTCATGTTGAACACATGCAAATTGATAGGAAATAACTAATTTATTTCGGTATCATGACTTTTGTAAAAATTTATTAAGCAGTGTTATGGCCACCCTTTTTCTTATTCATCCATGCAATCTGCCCATTACTCACTGTGTGGTAGAACTCTAGTACTTCAGTGAGTGTAGATACATTGATTGCACCAATACTTTTGTTGTCTTTCTAGAAGCTTGTATTTAGATATATGGATTTATATTTGTCACGTGGTTCTTAGCTTAAAAAGAATTAAATGCTGTATAAGATACAAAAGCTTAGGTTATATAATTGCTAGTAAGGGTTTTGAGATTTATAAATATCACGTTGGAAGCTTGCACATAAATATGTGAACACTGAGGCTTTCTTTAAAGCTTGAGTGCCCAAAATACTTTGTTTAATCTGCAATCACTTAGCATAGCTTTTATGAATTTAATATTTCTGGGGTTATATGCACAATGAAGAATAGATAAAGAACTCTGCACAGTTTTACATGTGAATCAAGTGAACTTAGCTGATCAATAACTAGCCCAGATGCTGATGAAATGGAGCTCACTAATATGCTAATAATACTAAGCTCTGATGCAAATTGTTTTTTGTTCAGAATTCAAAGACATCGGGTAAAATGATATCTAAGCTGAATTTTCTTCAGAAGTGTTTAAAAAGAAGTTGCTGCAAATTCACTTTAAAGAAAAAATACCGAAGAATCTTTGTCATTCAGAATGATCCTTCAAAGAGTCTTGTTCCTCTCAGTATTATTTGTATCTTTTTGTTAGGAGTCTTTTTATCAGTATCTGTTTATAGAACATTGAAAAAAAAAACAGTAGCCTATTCTTACCCTCCTTTCAGGATCTTGACTAAAGAAGAGAATATTGGGAATCTTTGTGGCCTGGACTGAGTATGTTTGTTATTAGTTGACTGTATAGCTGGGAATATTCTAGATCCATATAATTTTTAAAGCTTTCAAATATTTTCCATTATGTGACAAATGGTTAAAAATTACTGAGGCCTTAAAATGAGTAGCATTAAGGTCACTTATCTAGAAAATTTATCATCTCATGAATATTCACACCCAGACTATTGAGTTGGGTCTTAAGTTGCCCAAATACCATGAGAACATGGATAGCGGATTCTCTCTTGGAGAGAGGATAACTCTCTTGGAGACGGTGAGGATTATCTTCATAGAGTGGAGATTCATCAGTTAGATATTGAAGAATAAGCAGTTGGTTTCCAGAAAGAAAACATAAAAGACATCATAAGCAGAAAAAACACCATCAAGACTAATAAGTAATTTATTAGATTTATTTCCCAAGGTTGACAGTTGTTACTTTTAGACTATTTTCTCATTTTTGAATATGGAATATTTGCTTTTCTGTAACATAGTATAATGTTATTCTTATTTAATGCATAGCCACTTGCTCCTACCACCTCAGAGGTATAGTAAAAAAAAATTAGCTTACCCCAAGCCTATTTTAATCATGATTTTCAAAAATGCCATTTAAATACATGAAGGAATTATTTATAAAATGACTTTCTATGCTTCATTTTATTAATTCTTCACAGAAACCTTATAAAGAAGGCCACTATTATCCTTATCAACATGTCAAAATATTTTTCTTGATTCACATGAATAATCAAAAAAGTATAGATCACTTCCATAAAATAATTAGAGTTTATGAGGTGACAAAGTAGCTATGCTGATTTCCCTAGGGTGCAATTTCATGTCTGTGGAGTGGTCCTTGAACATAAATCAGTGAAGCTTCTAGGCATTCAAAAATATATCATAGATTCTAACCTTCAGCACAGGCAACTTTTAAGTTAGCTGAGATGCATACAGCCTTCCTACTGACACCCACAAAATTGCAAGAATGTGCAATTATAATTCACTTCCACACTGAAGAAGGAAATCACTAATAGTGGAAAGGACTGGAAGAGAGATGCAAGAGATGGGTACTGTATTTTTTCCATAGATTATCCCTTCCTCTCCTAATGTAAGAGGGTGGTCCTCAGGAAGGGGGAGTGTCCCAGGTTCCCTGCCCCACCCAAGGGAGGGTGGAGCTGAGCAAGAGACATAAGAAGCTGGAAAAGGAGAGAAAAAAAAAAAGGAAGAAAGAAGGAAGCAGAATGGAGAATCAGAAGAGGCACAAGGAGCAGAGAGCCATGTGAAGAAGCTGCACTGGCGTGGACTGATTGAGACAGATGTGGGTGAGAGACCCGTGGGGAGGTGACAATTGCAATGTTGATCTTGATTTTGATTTTGCTCTTTTCCTCCCAGACTTATCTGGCTGTTTCTGACCCTTTTTTATGGGTCCCTTCTGAAATGTTTTTTTTTTTTGTGTGTGTGTGTGTGTGTTTAGTTTGCATATTAATCATTTTATTGGCAAATAAAATATATAGGTATTTTCTTCTACAAAGAAATGTGTAGACCCAGTCCAACCAGATTTTTCGTTTTTCAAATTTCTCAGAAAGTCTGATAATGATAGTAATATTTTGGTTTCTTGTTTTGTTTTGTTTTGTTTTTTAATATATTTTCATTGTTTTTTATGTCTTTTACATTATGTATTCCCCTTGGGTAGGCCACCACCAATTCACCCGTGATCCATCTCCATGGTCCCTTGTGTTCTTTTCTACTCCATTTTGTGCCCTTATCTTCCCCTCCCCCCGCCCTCCCCCCACTCCACCCCCTGAGTGTCTCTCTCCTATTTGGTTTCCTTATAGTCCTGTTATAAGTGAAACCATACAATATTTTTCTTTTTCTTTCTGGCTTATTTCACTGAGTATGATACCCTCTAATTCCATCCATGTTGCTGCCAATTGCATGTGTTTATCTTCTTTGAATGCTGAATGGTATTCCATTGTGTATATGTACCACATCTT
Organism: Scalopus aquaticus; assembly: GCA_004024925.1. Classification (NCBI taxonomy): domain Eukaryota; kingdom Metazoa; phylum Chordata; class Mammalia; order Eulipotyphla; family Talpidae; genus Scalopus; species Scalopus aquaticus. The sequence goes on from PVIJ01004467.1 coordinate 80,222, forward strand.
CTTGATTCAATCATCTATTTTTGGACATCTGGGTTGCTTCCATACCTTTGCTATTGTGAACAGTGCTGCAATGAACATACGGGTACATGTATCCTTTCGGATTAGTGTTTTTGTGTCCTTTGGGTAAATTCCCAAAAGTGATATTGCTGGGTCGTATGGAAGCTCCATGTTGAGCAGTTTGAGGAATTGCCATACAGCTTTCCATAGTGGTTGGACCGGTTCACATTCCCACCAGCAGTGTAGAAGAGTTCCTTCTCTCCACATCCTTTCCAGCATTTGTTGAAATGTGTTTTAGACTTGTAGCAGGTTTTCAGGCCTTGCTTTGGGCCAATCCCATTTGGGTGGACTTTTGCCCACGAGGTGATGGGTAACTTTGGGTGCTTAGTTTAGAAACTATATTAGAAACTATATTCTGTCTTTTCTGTATTATACACTAATTATATTAAAGTTTCTTTTCACTAAAGTTCTTATATGTTTTGTTTTGATGTGGCGGATGGCAGAACCTATTTAGAACAGGCAGGTTTGGGGGTTCTGGGGTGCCCCTCTCCCTGCCCTGTAACAATAACTATACTTACATTTCAATTTTGGAATGGACAATTTTCTGTGGCAATCATGACACCATCAGTTAAAAAGACCTCCAAAGAGGCAATGTATTCTCACTTAAGCTATCTTTTTACATTACTGAGCACACACAGCTAAAAGAAATATACAACATTTGGAACTAACTACAATGAAATAGCTAATCAAGACTTGAAAAGCAGAAGTCTATCTCCTTCTTTCTGAAAAAAGAAAAAGAAACCATTTTAACAGAGGCCACCTGGAGATTGTAAATCACTCAGGCTAGAAGTAAGGCATACTTAGGACCAGAAAGGGTGGCATTTTAAATTCATCAAATTTTTTTTCTGATAAAATCTAAAATCAGATATGATTGCACAGAATGTGATACAAAAGGAAAAGGAACAAAGGGTATGGAAGTACTACTCTTTGATTTCTCAAGTTATTTCATTTATCAAAAAACTTCTAAATTTTCCAGTTCATGCATCCCTTACCTTTCAACCAATATTAAAATGACAATATATATATATTTTTTATTTTGAAAAGGAGAGAGAATCACATCCCTAACATAGTGGAGTTTTTTGTTCAGATTTGGGATTGTGTTCTTCTAGCATTTTAGTACACTTAAATCACTGTGTTAGCCTATTATTTGGCAATCTTTGAGTTTAATAGGTAGTTTTGAAGGTCATTTCAAAGAATGTCCAGAATTGTTCAAATGCATTTGAAACACTCTCCAGAGTTTTATGTATCTATTGTGAATTTTTGATAAAATTTTTGTCTCTGACTTAGGCAATGTTGTATTTAAATTATTGATATTATATTTAATGTATTTTTTGATAATTGCTAATTTTACAGGTACAATCTAAGGTAATTCTCCAATTTAGAGATATGTTCAATGATTATTTCTTTAGATTATTTAATATTAATTATAATAACTTCTATTACTTTTAATTCAAAACTGAATACATATATTTTAATTTTTCTCAGTCATTTACATCCAATTGCATCATTACTGTATGACATAACTAAGACAATTTAAAATTTACTTTCATTAATATTTGACTGTTGTTACCTCAGGTTGTTTTTTTTTTTGTTGTTACAAAGACTATTTAAAAACAGTTTTATGAAAAATAAGTAAATTACCATCAGATTGTTTCTCCATATTTATATTTGGCAGCATATTGTCTGAGTAGATAATACTTGTCCAAATAAGTTGATTTTAAAAAAAGGAAAGAGTGTAAGTTAGAAACGAGACAAGTATTGAGAGGCACACAAGGAAGTAAAAGCAGTTAAAGAAATGCTTTACATGTGAAACTTATGCTCAGCATTTATACAGAATTACACACAGGTATCAAATATCTCTAGATGTATAACATATAGAACTTCCATATGCCAGAGGCTATTTAGAGCATCACAAATATAAACTCAATCATTATAGCAAGTGTTTGAGTATGGAGCTATATAATCCCCATTTTACAGAGGAGAACATTGAGGCCAGAGAGATTAACTTTCACTTTTCAATGTTTATTCACCAAGTTAATGAAAAAGCTGCCATATGAACACATTATCTTATTTTATTTCTCAATTATTATAGTCACAGAATATATTTCTGCTGTATTATACATAACAAAACCAATACCTAGGTAATTTAAATTATTCATGGGAGGAAATAACTAGAATTCATTGTAGCTTATATTTGAAACCAAGTACATTGGATTCAGACACCAATGCTCTTCCCATTATACCACTTTCTGTTAATTTATGTGAAGTTATGAACCAGGCAGTATGTGTTGGGTGAGCAGTGAGTCACGTATGTGGACTATAATTACTGAGCAAAAGGTACAGAATCCTTATATTCCCCATGTCCAGGTTATGTAATGAATAAAAAAAAATTAAGTAAAGCTTCTTATTAGCACGGAATGTTAGCACAGATGTTGTGAATATAGATGACATCAAGATATTTAAAAATATATATTTGTAAAGATCAGGGCATTCTTTGCACAATTCAATTTTTTATCAATGAGAAATAATCAATAGTTTAAAACAATTTAAACAAAATGTGTGTAATAATCATGAAACAGGGACTAAGAAGAGTGAGTGTGAAACAGACCCAAAAAAAGACACAAGCGGAAAGAGAATTCAGGTGATACACAAGGCATAAGTAGAACATCTGCATTTCAATTACCAAATCTTTGCATAGGAATATCAGTGAAAAATGTCTAAAACCTTATTTAATCCTCTTTACTGAATTAAATTTGATGTTGTTTCTTGTAATAAAAGTAGTGATAATAAAATATTTTTATATATACAGTTTGTCTGAGATAGTCTTTGACAATGTGTTTGTGAACTGAAAATGTTTTTAAATTGGTGTATAGCATTAAGAGAAATCTGAAGGATATTCAAAATTTTAAAACAAATGATACCTTAAGATCTACTTGGAACCTATTTCTAGATTAAAGAGGTCTAGATAATCAGCAATTACTGGAACTGTCAGCATGATGCTAACATAGACACCACATGAAACTGGTTCTTCATGTTTATTTCTCTCATTAATGAGCAAAAATAGATAATTTTTTAAAATTTAAAGATTTATTTGTTTATGCATACAAAAACTGGGGTGTAGGCCAGAGGTGTGGGGAGGTGAGAGGATTCACCAGAGACAGAGTAGGGAGCAGAACAGGCAGAACTACTGAAGTAGACTGTTGAGGGGAGCGTGGGTAAGACAGGAAAGGTCTGTTGCGCCATGTGGGAAGTTCCCTGGCCAGGGATCCAACTGGTGCTGCAGTGGTTGGTGATAGCTTCATAGTGCTGCGATTTAACTCATTGCGCCACAAGGGAGGACCTCAATTTTTTTTTTTAATTCATAAAAAAAGTATTTAGTGTATTACCATGGTTTGAATGTTTTATACCCCAAATTCATATATTGAAATCTTATCCCCCAAAGATGATGGTATTAAAAGCTGGCATCTTTGGGAAGTTTTTTAGTCGTGAGGGTGCTTTTGTCATAAGTTAGATGAGATTTTTTATGAACAAAGCAGCCTGAAGATCCCTAGCCCCTCCCCCCACTTGAAGATGCAAGAAGGGGTCAGCTGTGAAGCAGCGTGAGACCTACACAAGAACATAAAAGTGTGATCATACTAGCATCTCTATGTTCGACTTCTCACCTTCAAACCTGAGAAATAAATTTCTGTTGTTTGTAAGTTACCCAGTCTGTGGTATTTTGTTATAGAAGTCCAAATGAACGAGGACATACTTCAATGTAAATGAAATTGTTTACTTTCAAGGTTTAGATTTAAATTTTTTGTATATTTACTAAATAAATATAAAAAACAAGAGATGCAAAAATAGAGATATTGAGGATATCAAGGTCGAGAATTTAACATCGACAGACCTTGTTGACGTCGACTAAGAGAATGTGGTTTGTTAAAGTAATGGAGGGGAGGAGGAAGAGCTGTTCACTGACCCACTTCTGTTGGCTTCCCTGATATGATTTTAAACTCCGGTTCATTTTTTATCCCCCTAAATCTTTTAGAAATGTAGATCGATACAGTTTTCTTCATTTATTCTTTTAGAAATATGATAGTTATAATAAAATAAAAATCAATTTGTCAAGCAAATCTTTATTACATTATCCTCAAAAGAAAATATAAGCCAGCTATAAAACTTTCTGACAAGAAAATAATAATAAGCTAAAAATCTCATTTAATAGGTGTTACCCTGACAGCAATAGCTCTGGAATATTTTCCTGACAGGAAAATTCCATTTTATTGTCTTTAAAAAGAACTATCCAGAACTTTTTCCTCCCAAGGAAATAGTCATTATGCTGACAGAAACATTTCAGTTTCAGTGCCCTGAAAGATGCATCAATTTTAACCTAGAATAGAAAGAATTTGAATGAAAGGTAACTTTTTCCTTTAACAGCTGCAGATATGTTATAAATTTACTTAAAAAGAAAAAAAAATGACCGAAAAATCTCAAATCAAACCAGAAATTCAGCTTACCATTTTATGTTATTGGTATATTAAAATATGAAATAAAGACAAATGTGGAGAAATATATTTACCACTTCCTAGCACTCATCTGTTTCTGTATGGCAACAACCATATACTTATGCATACACTGTACAAATAGCATGGTTGGAAAAGGAAGGATATTCAACATGCAAATTGGGTTTCATGGAGGTTGGCATGGGTTTCTATCAATGTTAGAAGTGTCATATATGCTGTCAAAAGATCTTCTATGTAAGTTCTCAAGTTACTTGATATTGTGACATAGTCATGGTCAGTAGTCAATGAGACATGATTCTAATTCCAGCTAAGCCTTATAATAACTGGGTGCTTTTGAAGAAGTTAATTACAAGATTTATACCTAATTTGTAATATGAAGAGACTCAAAACCATTCTGAAGAATTGATGATGACATCAAACTGTACTGGAAATATAGTTTACAGTAAAAGCCTGACATTCAGTTGTACTTCTTAAAGTGTAAACATATTTTAAACTTTACATGGAAATATCTAAGAGAACATAATATGATGTCTCCCGGCCTCCTACCCTAATCCAATAGAAGATAAAGAAAAGTGATAAAACTTCAAGTAATAGTGCAAAAAAAATATATTCTTCAACTTTTGCAAAGAATTTGAAAAGAGTAGCAAATACATACATGAACAATATTTTATCTTATGTATTTAAGTCCCTAAGAGTTTTTGTACTCATCTTTTCTTTCTTCTATCCGACTTTGAATTGTTAGTTAGGGATAGTTCCTGCCCCCAAATCTAAATAGTCAGATCAAATGAATCTTGGAAATTTCTACACAGACTTTTGGATTCCATCTCAAAGTAATTGAGCCTGTTTTTCATTGTTTATGTAATTTTTGAAATGACATGCCTTTATTTAAGAATAAATAAATAAAATCAAAGCAGTAAGGAAGCTATAAATTATCACTTCCCATTTTAGATAGATTATTAAAAAGTATGACTTTAAACGAAATGACATGTAACAAAATCAGGCCCTTGAATAAAATTTTGATCTAAGTCTGCTGGGAATTTATTTTTACTCATCAACATTATAAGGAAATGATAGTGGATGATACAAAATTATTCAAAGACCAGCCACAAATATTAAAAAAAAAATTGACTTACGATAATAGAAAAAACTGAGAGAATGTCTACTTTGTATTTTCAAGGTGAAAGAAGACTCATGTTTCATCTGAATTAAAAGAACAGAAAAGTCTGAATTGAAGGCTGAAGAATAGATGGAGATGAAGATTAAAGTGAAAAATGACTGCAGTGAGTAAACAATTCAATAAAATAGAATAACCAGTTAGAGCAGGACTTCCCACACTCAGCAACAATATATTTTGTACCTAATAATCGTTTACAGGGACTTTCCATTACAGTATAGTATGTTCAGACATACTTGTTTCTTAGACATGCTTGTTGCCAGGAGAACTCCCTCAACTGGGGTACGTGAAGATGTCTTCAAATGCTTTCTGACAACCCTGTGTGTCAGAGATCAAGTTGAGTGCTTCTGTTACTTGACACTAAATATAAAGTTTTTTTGAGGGTACAACAGATATCATTAAATGTTAGTGTTATTTTTTAATCAACTTGGGTTTTCTAGAAATAAAATTATTCAAAATTATATATATATATAACATTTCCCTGATCATTGTACTTACTTTCTTTTATAATCAATTTAAATGCTGTAATCAATATATTAAGAACCATACAATCAAATAGAAAATCTACAGAAGATAATTTATCCCATGTAAATGTAAGTATTTATATTTAAATACTTATAAAGCGAAATATAACTAATATTTTACAAATATCCCCATTGAGCATTAAAAATTCCAAACATTTTCTGATGACAAAAGATAACTCTAGCACATTGAAAAAGAAAGTTTACATATAAAGTGGAATAAAATGAAACTGTCTCCAAAAAGAGGAAACTACGATGGATATATTCCCAAAAAAATCAGTATTCCAGTGTTTGATTTGCACTAAAAATATGTTGGCAAGATTTGGATCACTGAGTCAAAACATTTGAAAAGAAAAAAGTTTGAAATGCAAAAAGTATTAGACAAAACAATAAATTTTGAAAAATTATATAACATACCACTACATTCTATAATAAGTCCAGTATAAAAGCTACTTGAAGATATAAATTTCATTATTTAGATATATTTAAACATGACTTAAATACTTAATAATACATTTTACAAATAATTCTATAATTTATTAAAAATAATCATGACACAATTTCAACTTGAACACTACAATTTCCAGTGTATCCTGAATTTTTAAAATAGAAATTTTATTGGCTAACAATTCAACACAATGTGACAAATCTACAAAATAATATAAAATCTTTACATGGCAGTGTTTTACTTCCAGTTTAGATCATAATAATATGAAAATATGATCTTCATCCAAAACCTAGAAATCACTAGATATACCAATGCTACTTTATTTAAGGTCATCAAAAGATTTTAGAAATGAAATGTAAAAGAAAATACTTCAGAATGGGGGACATTTTCTGGGTGTGTGAGAGGCAGTAAGTACTGTATTCCAGTTGCTGTGGTCCAGGCAGCAATGGTCTATGGCAAGAAAGGGCTGCCCATAAAAAGGAACCAGCAAACTTCTGAAAAAATTTTAGGCTACTCCTGTCATCTTTGAAGCTAGAGGAGTTCCAAATGATAATTCTTTTTGTATAGTAATTAAGAAGGAACTGGACAAGGCAGGAAAGGCAGTTTCAAAATGTCAAAATTTCAAAGTCTAAAATATCCACAGTATTGCAGTCTCACAGACTCTAGGTCCATAGCACCAATAAAATCACAATCTCATGTATAGAATCCCCAAGGTGCTATTTTCACAAGGTCATTTCTTGATGTTAACAGTGAATTTGATCATTCGAATTCTTCTCAAAATCCTCTCATCACTTTTCTAGGCTTTTGTAACACTGTATTAATGTGAACTTTATTTTCAAAACACTAGAAATTTCTATTCATTCTCCTTTACTGACTTCTCTTTCATCATCTGGTCTTAATGTAAAGGATATTTTTGTCACCCTCTTTTCTTCTCTGCCTTCATTTTCCTCCAGGATATTCTGATTGCAGTCAATAACTTAGTTACTCATCATCATTACCAATCTTCAACTCTAAGGGCTTTTCAAAGAAATTTATGAATGATTCTAAAATATATATGAAAGGTGAAAAGTTCTTCATCAACCCTATTATGCATCTTTGATAATTAAACCAGTAAAGAAATAGCACAGAGATAGGTAAATTGACTGATACAGAGTATATAACTAGAGACAGTATTATATATTTTAGAAAAAACAGAATAAAGAAAACCATATATTTGATGGAGCAACATTGTAAATAATTGGAAAAGAAGAGATAATTCAATAAATTATGTTATTGGAACAATGGATTATCCATATGAATCAAACTGAAAAAATATTAAATCCCTCTTACCACACATTACATATAGATATATAGTCTATGTGGGTTAATTGTTTAAATATGAAACAGAAAATAAAACTTTAAAAATAAATCATATTTAATTTATCTGTAATTCATTCAAAAGTAAAGTAATTACTATGACATTGATTCCAAGTTCAGAAATAGAGTTTCAGGAAATAAAAGTCTGTTGCAGAAGGTTGCATATTATATAAAGGTAACATATTATATAACATCATTTTTGTAAATTCTATACTAAGCAAATGAAACTATTATACAATTTTATCTATCAAGGAAAAAGCAAAAAAATGAAGATGGTTTTAAAAGAAAGGTAAGTATATTATTCAGGGAAATATTATACATAATATATATGCATATATAATGTGGTTGTGTATATATGTATATATAATGTGTATACACACACACACACACACACACACACACTTTGAAAAATTTTATTCCAAGAAAATCCATGAAAGCCAATTGAAAAAAATAATGCTAATACTGAATCAGATTTGTTGTATTCATCAGACTAGTTTTAGTGTCATGTAAGAGAAAAACTCAACTTGAACTGTATCATAGTAGTATCTGAAATCTTGAGAAAGGTATACTTCTATGTTGATTTTAATTTAGAGGTACTATACCATTATTGCAGACACAGTTTCTTTCCCCTCTAGAATTTATTGCTTAGATCAGTTTCACCCATAGGTTTTTTACTTCTATTGTGACAAAATGATTACAGAATGTCCAGGTGAACTATATATTCTACATTTTCCATAAGGGGGATGGGAGAATCAGAGTATAGAATTCATCATTGATTCTATGTGCATTTGTGAAACAATGACTTTGTGTGTATAAATATATTTTTTATTGTTATTTATATCTTTTACATTTTGTATTCCCCTTGACTGTTTTAAGGACAATGTAATTTGTAAACTGACCACACCAATCAGGGTCATCCCTGGAACTTACTCAGAATGACATCTCTTCAAACATATGGATCATGTGAGTATACGGATGGGGCTTTGTTTATTTAGTAATGAACCTAAAATTGTCTAATAAAGGGAACCATGAAATGAAGACAGATTAGAATAAAACATTTAGCTGTTGATTAGAAAAAATTCATTAGAAAACATAACTTAAAAATGCTTAGGGAATATCAGAAATAAGAATAATTTCAATGAAATAATGTTGATAAGATAAACAATAACAAGTACCGAAAATTATAGCTCCATATTAGCGTAAGAAAAATTTAATAAAATGTAACAGTATTTCATGTTTTGGTGTTCTTAATTTTTGAAATTGATTCTAAGTTATTTATGAACAAAATTAAAGGTAAATTTAATTCAAAATTACAAAAGAAGGAGCTCCCTAGTGGCACAGGGGTTAAAGGCTCAGCATTATCAAGCTATTGCCAGACACTGCAGCATGAGCTCAATTCCCAGCCAGAGAGCTAACCCAAATGGTGCAGGAGACCTCTCCTGTCTCACCCTCAGCAGTGTACTTCAGTAGATCTGCCTGTTCTGCTCCCTACTCTGTCTCTGATGAATCCTCTCACCCCCCACATCTCTGGCCTGCACCTTGGTTCTTCTACATGAAAATAAATAAATGTAAAAAAATGATTGAAAAAGAAGGATATGATAGTCACTGTAGGGAACACATCATAACTTTAGTAAAATAACAGCTGGTCACTACAGTGTTGTGGTGAAATAATAAATGGATTAATTTAACAGAATTTTCAGTCCATTCTGAAATATTTTTATAATTCGAAAATTAGGATACAATAAATATGACATTTCAGATAAATGAAAAAATCAATTAACAATGCTAGAAAAATTAGTTTCATCTTTGAAAAATAAATAAAATAGCCATTTCTCATTATAAATAAAAATAATTCACATATAGTAAAGAGTAATGATCAAAAATTAGATAAAAGATATGTGGAAAAACATAGAAGGATATATATTCGAAAGCTCATACCTGGAGAAAGAATATCTACAATATAAGTACTAATGGGATACATTGTAAAGGACTATCTCTACTATTCACCAACAGTAAATAAAATGTCATGCACATCAAATATATATTAAATTTATCAGGAAGTTATGTGCTATTTTGCAGTGCTATTATGGCATTAGAGAGATTGAGGCCTAATCAGATTACAACAGAAAGTTGAAAGAGGAAAATAATGTGCTGCTAGATTTTGGTCATATTATACTAGCTGCCATCAGCCCAATTGTTTGTTAGGGTATGGAAATAATAATAACTGGGGAAAAGAAATAGATACTGAATTATTTCAACATTATAAAAATTGTTTTCATATGGATAGAAATAAGTAACAATATTTTATGTCTACTTCATGGATAGAGGCATAATTTATAATTAATAAAGTTGTTAAATATTGTAGATATTTTAAAATGCCCACATTTAGGGAAAGAAAAAGAGGATTATTTCCATATTTTATAATATACTATATATCATGTAAAGTTTATATTTACTACATTACTATATAAATGTAAATATGTTTATATTTACTATATAAATGATAGAAGTAACATGATACATAACATTGTTTAGAAGAATATGTGTATGTGTATAAATAGGCAATACATGGTAGACAGAGTTATATATAATTCTTTATTAGCGGGCATTATGGTTTCAATAGATAATGCAGTTATACTACTGGTAAACCGCATGTTTTTAGATACCTGTAAACATATAAGGAAAATCAAATAAGGATTTCAATTTTATCTAATACTACAACAGTAAATTGCTGACAAAAGTCAAGCACAAGTGCTTAATTTTTATTAACCAAAGCATATTTTTTTACTTTCTTCAAAACAAATGGATTTTAAGTAAAATATAAGAAAAAAATAGGCACTTATAACACTTTGAACTTGTTTTTCTGTAGTAAACTGGCATGAAAGTAGCATTTCATAATGCCATGTGATAGTTTCCATAATACTGGGAATGTGAATGAACCAAAAAGAGAAAAGAGAGAAGGAGAGAGAGAGAGAGAATCTAAACTTATGTGAAGCACAAACAAACATAGATGCAACAGCTAAAAAGAGTGTATACTGAACAATGTATTGAAAATTTTAATTTTTAACCAGTTTAACCATATTTAAGAAATGAAATTGGCCAAGACTCTCATCTTCTCTTCAACTGAAATTGACTAAACATTGGTTCTGGCATTATAGGCCTCCATTTAGAAAACAGTGTCACAGAGTTCATTTAGACAGATGGATAAATGAATATAAGCAAAAAAGCATCCTAACTTTTCTACTAGATATTTGGTCTTCTGCCAAATGGGTCTGTACTTCTACAAAAATCTGAAAAAATTATATACCCTGGCACAAATTTAACACTTCTTATGTCAGTTATTTCCCTGTATCTTTTCTCTGGTGTATGTCCATTTCATAGACTAGTTATATTAGAAATGTGTTCAGAGTCAACATTTAACCAAGTTTTCTCACTGTATAAATTATTCCTTGGAATTCAGTTACATTTATATTTAACTTAATTGGTTTATACTTAACTTAAAATGGTTTATTGTTGTGTGCTAAATTGAGTCCCTCGCCCAAATTCATGTTATCATTGTAGACCCCAGCACCTCAGAATGTGACTGTACTGGAGCAGAGAATCTTTATTTATTTTTTTAAAGATTTATTTATGTATGCATACAAGATCTGGGATGTAGGCCAGATGTGTGGGTGGTGAGATGATTCACCAGAGACATAGTGGGGAGCAGAACAGGCAGACTGACTGAAATACAAGGCTGAGGGGAGCAGCGGGCGAGGCAGGAGAGGTCTGCTGCACCATGTGGGAAGCTCTCTGGCTAGGGATTGAACTTGTGCTGCAGTGGCTACGGATAGCTTCATAGTGCTGAGACGTGAACCACTGCGTCACCAGGGAAGCCCTGGAGCACAGAATCTTTAAAAATATAATTGTGATACAATGAGCTCATGGAGGTGAGCCCTGGCCCAAACTGAATGGTGTCTTTATAAGATATTAGGATACAGACACCTAGAAATTGGAGGCTAGATGAAGCCAGAAGAAAGGGACAGATATCTACAAATCCAGGAGAACAGACTTCAAAGTAACCACGTCTATACACACTTTGATCTTGGACATCTAACCTCCAGAATTGTGAGAAAGTATATTTCTGTTTAAGACACTCAACTTCTAGTGTTTTTTATGGCAACCCTATGGAACTAATACAGAAAGTAAGTCTGAAAGTAAGTCATAATGCCATGTGATAGTTTCCATAATACTGGGAATGTGAATGAACCAAAAACCAAAAAGAGAAAAGAGAGGAAAGAGAGAATGACAGAGAGAGAGAGAGAGAGAGAGAGAGAGAGAGAGAGAGAGAGAGAGAGCGAGAGTGAGAAATAAAGAGAATCTAAACTTATGTGAAGCAAAAGTGAATATAGATGCCACAGCTAAAAAGAGTGTATACTGAACAATATATATGTATGATATATTTGACCCTGACAGCTGTTTTCAACATGATTGGTCCAATTAACTAAGAAGAGTATCCATACACTATGAAGATTAGGCAACTGTTGAACAATGTACCAATAAGTCAAATGAGTCATATAGGCAAACAAAGGACTTTTTCAGGGTAAAGAACACATATTAATCCTTGGAAACTGCACGCATGTCCAGTGAATTGAAAGAGTGAGAAGACATTCTCTTTTCAGAAAGATTGTCTGATTCCTATGTCTGACCAAAGTGAGCATACTATTTTTTTTTTTTGTAAAACTGTAGCAAAAAAATCTATTTCATGAGATCATTGTAAAAATGAAACAAGTTATTTGTGAAAACACCTAGAAGGCTACTGATAATTAATATTTACTAAGTTGAGTTAAGAAAGAGCTCTGCTACTTACCAAGCCTACTTAACCAATAAATGGAAGATGTCAGGAAGGAATCAGATTTTCTTTTGTAGAAAATTCACTATACAACAGCATGGAAGACAGACTGGAGGTGACTGATACCAGATGATGGATAGATGGTTTAAATATTCACATGTAGTATACACACTTATAAAAGGGAGACTATTATTAGTATGTCTAGGAAACAATTAGGCAACCCAAGTTGATAGACTGATAGCCATGGGTTGGATATTATTAGGACTGCTAGGTTTAGCAGTTTGAGGTTAGATTTTGAAGACAGAAAGAGAAGGATTATGAAATAACATAGGAGAAAACACGAAGCTCCTGAGACGAGGGGAATAACATACTGAAAGCAGTGCTTAAAAAAGATTTGTCTGGAAATGCAGGCTATGTGTTTCCTTGATATTTTTGTTTTATGCTTGTAAATCAAGGATAATGAAATATGACTTATGGGGATATTGGGAGGATTAATTTTACAAGCTAATGTTTGTAAAGAGCTTTCAGGAATGCAGAATTCAGTCTTATTGCATCTGAGCACAGAGAATTTACATTCTTCGTCTGGTGAATTCCTAGTCACATTTTCTGAAGTTACTTTAAATAGACCTCTAGTAAAAGTTGTGTCTGATGGCAATGATGTAGATGTGGCACCTGTGTGAGCAACTGGAGGTCAGGCCACCTCAACAATATAAGAAAGGAGATGGATCACGGGTGAATTGGTGGTGGTCTACCCAAGGGGAATACAAAATGTAAAAGACATAAATAACAATAAAAAACAAAAAACAATATAAGAAAGGGCAAATTCATATGATGCTTGGTCACTGGGAAGAGTTTCTAAGAGAAGCAGAGACTTCAAATGCTTTTCTCACTAAGCTTGCTTTCCTTCACTTTTTATATTCAGAATTCTGAATAAAATATAAGATCACTTTCCTGATAACTAAGAGTTAACTCTAGAGGTACTCCTAAACTCATTAAGGAAATAAAGGCTTTCATTAACTTGTTCCTATGGATTTGAATAGAAGGGTTTACATTGCTATTTTTACAAGAGAATTGAAAACTGTGTGATATAGAAACTGTCCACATGAAAGATTTTTCATATACAAAATACATAAAACCCCAGAAAATCACATCTCATTATTCCATGGATTTCTGTTTTACTGTAATAGATCATATTTACAAAGGAAATGTTCTCTGGGCATGCAAAAACTCAAATCCCTGCCCTGCCGCTTTGTCATTGTCATAATACTGCTACTAAAAATGCAATTCCTTTACGCAACCAGTATTTATGGAGATCTACTATTTACCAGGGCCTATTCTTGGTGTTTGTGTGAATGGGGAACTGGAACTAATAGGGAGGGGTTTTATTTAACAGTGGATATTTTATTTTTTTCATCTTTAAACACATCTCATTTCTGACCTATTAGAAACATGTTCTATTTTGATTTATGGGTATTTGTGTAGGAAGTGAGACTATGTATCAACGTAGAAAATATTCTGGAAAATAAATTGGGAAAGGTAAATCTTAAGTGATAACAAAATGAAGAGCTATTGATGTGAAGAAGCTGGCCAACTTAGATGGTCAATATGCAGGTAGGATATTAATTGGTCTTTGGTTCAGTACAGATGTGTTTGAAAAGAAAGGCTTTGGAAGTCATTACAAAAGTAAATAGTATTTGAAACCACAGGTAGGGGCAAGTTATTATTCTAGAGTAAATGAAAAGCATTAACGGGGTTACTGAAGAGTTTACAGTAGATGTTGACTCTTTTTAGATGACTTCATTATTTTTAAAAATTAAAAGTAGCATTTCAGTTTGGAACTATTTTGGGACTCTTAGCTGGGTTTAATCTCTTTGTTTCACTAACCGCTTGGCAAGTATACACAATTGATAATGTGAGAAATGTTTTTTTCCCCCTTAATGAATGTCACAGATACATTTTTTCAAAAAACTAGATGTCAACAAATTTGCCAATTATGTTTCTTAAGATAAGTGATCTTTTCATTGAAACTCATATTTTGCTTGATTTTGCTTCTTGACTATAGCATTCTTTATTTTGATGTCTTAGTTACAAAATGTAATAAAGACAAAATAACTATAATTTATGTGTCACTGAAAAGAGTCACCTACAAAATATGTAGAAATTGACAAAAATGCAAATTGAAAAAGAATGCAAATCAACTAGTTATATATTACTAATCGAATAATAAAATTATGAAGACATTCATTACTGCAAGAACTTCTAAAAGTGTCTCCAACTTCTAAAAGTGTCTCCAAATTTTGTGGGAAGTAGAGAATTAAAGTGAGTAGTTTCAAGTTCTAATTTTGAGCTTTGCTCTTATTACCTACTTCGTATCATTAGACATATAGTAATTTGTTAAAAAACAATAGGTAATTTCTTGTCATGATAACAGTGAAACAAAAAAAAGAAAGACACTGTGAAAAGAAAGTTTATTAATTCATCCATCTATATTTCCTGCCAT
Source organism: Scalopus aquaticus (assembly GCA_004024925.1). Classification (NCBI taxonomy): domain Eukaryota; kingdom Metazoa; phylum Chordata; class Mammalia; order Eulipotyphla; family Talpidae; genus Scalopus; species Scalopus aquaticus. The sequence goes on from PVIJ01004467.1 coordinate 95,614, forward strand.
TCATTTAAAAGACTTTTGCAACTTTAGAAGTATTAAGACAAATTTTTTGGTATTATTTTTCTTTGCCCAAGAACTTTCATTGGACTACCTAACATATAGTTTATACAATAGATACCTGTAGAGTAGAGCAAATAAATGTGATAAATAAGAGTAAGTCCATTATTAAATTATGAACTATAAAGCAGTATGTTTATATATTAAGTGCCAGAAAAAAAATTGCTATAACATCACTCTATCTCTAGCTTTATGGACTAGATGACCACTGCAAGATCAAAAGGTACTTCATAGAGAGCATATAAACTATGTTTTAAATTGTAAATAAGAGTTAATATGATGAAATAATTACTGAATACAGTTAATGCTTGATCTAAAATGACTCGTACAAGAGGCTTGGCTTAACCTATCGACTTTTTTTTTTTTTTAACTTGTGTCTGTTTCAATTTAACAAGTCTTATTTTTCATGGAAAGATCATTGTCTAATCAACAAATTCACTCGAAGAGTGAAAAGGAACACATAAAATAGATTTCCTGTACACATAAAGGCCCAATAAATGTTACTGACAATGCAAAACAATGTAAAGCACAGAAGTGTGGCATAAACATGAAAAAACATTCATTAGTCAAAGAAAATGAGTGCCTGGGAGATTTTATTACAGAGGAAGAAAAACTACAGATCTCATTAAAGTATAATTATTCTCTTATTTTAGATATTTGTGAACTTATATAAAGGATTTCTTTCTCTTTTCCTTGTATTTAAAAATCTGCATTTGTATTCCTTTTTGTGGAGAACATACACATCAACTGACCAACTTTGCTTAGATATCACTAAGTAGATAAAATTGAATAATGAAAGCTCTTTCTATTAATGTGAACATGAGTCTCTTGTTAATTGTATTAAACAAAATCCTCTCTTGGGATTGAGTCATTAAATTTATCCTCACAACCTATAAAATAGAGTCATTAGACATTTAACTTGATCAATATAAATGTCCAATTAAGACAATTCAAACATAAATACTTTTCCTCTTCAAATGTCTGGTTTATTTAATCTGTCAAGACCACTTTAATAAGAATGAAAGCATACTTTTTTTTTGCTTTGTACAGTTGCAATGGGAAGCAAAAAAAAGACTCTTGACTGTTTCTTAAACCTATTTTCTGTTGAGATATAATTGGCATATACCAATGTTTTGATATTTGTATATATTATGAAATTATCATCACAATAAGTGTAGTTAATATTTATTACTATATATATTTAGAACATTTTTTCTTATGATGAGAAATGTTAAGATCTATTATCTTAAAAACTTTTAATATACAACTCAGTATTATTAATTATAGTCACTATGCTGCATATTACATCCCCATGACTTAGCTATTTTTTTTTAAAAAATAGACAGCTGACAGTCGATCCACCTGTTCAGCTCCCCACTCTGTCTCTGGTGAATCCTCTCACCCCCCACACCTCTGGCTACACCCCAGTTTTTGTATGCATAAATAAATAAATCTTTTAAAAAATGGACAGTTAAACTATATGAGTTTTTTGCTGATATTTTATTTTTCTCTAGAATTTATGGAGATGGATCAGGGGTGAATTGGTGGTGGGTTGCCCAAGGGGAATACAAAATGTAAAAGATACAAATAACAAAAATATATATATATTTTTAAAAAAGAATTCACATTTTTTACAGTTTCCATCTCTCCTTCAATTTGCTCAAAATGTTTATTTAATGTCCTAAAATATTGATTATGTCCATTTAAAAAGCCCTCATCTGATTGTTCCTTCATCTTTGTCAGTTCTAGATCTTTTGCCTGATTTACTCTTGGTTATAGGTGGTACCCTTTTAATTCTTGGTCGTTTTTAATGACATTTGATAGAAGTTAGACATCGTGAATGTTTGATATTTAATATCTGAATGTTTCTTTAAAGGATATTGGGCTTTGCTTTATATTTTTAGGAAAAGCTTACATTATCCTTTCTGTCTTGTATTTAAGTAACTGCACTACAACATAAGTTTCCAGTGTGCATTATTGAGAATCAACATGTGTTTGTTTGCTTCTAAGCCAGGCAGTCAATTTCCTAGCAGATCAGATTAATCTTTAAAAGTAGTTTTTTGTGACTCTAAAATTAGATTTTAGCCTAGGCACTAGGCCTAGGTAAATGCTGTTCCTAGGATTTGGTTTGATTGGTGTCTACTGAATGCATTACCTGGAGCCTTAAACTTTCTGCTTTTTATATGTTAGAAATGAAATGTCTCCCAATCTTGTTTTATCTGCACAACAGCTTTTATTCTGTAATTGTCTTTTTTCAAGCCTTACGAAGCCTCACTCCACCCATGGTGGTATTTAGCCAAGGCAGGTTTTTTTCTACTCCCCTTAGCTCCAGAGCTAGACGTCACAAATTCCAAACAGCTGAACCTCTTGATTTTGGTTTTAACTTCTCTTATCTCAGGAAGGTTATGCTTTGAATTAGTTAGCCCACTTTTGCTAGGATCTTGTAAATTCATGTAGGGAAAAACCTGTACAAGTCTGGTGACTCACATCATTGGCTCTTTCAACTGTGATTCTTATTTGCAGCCTGTTATCCAATTTCTGAAAAGTGGTGTGTGTGTGTGTGTGTGTGTGTGTGTGTGTGTGTGTGTGTGTGACTTTTTTCTAATTTACTAATTGTCATTAACAACAAGGAATACATTCTAGAAGCATGTTGTTATTACTTTATTAAACATAGTTTTCTTAAATGATTATTTCACCAAAAAATAGGTAAAAATGGAATATAATTACTAGTTAACTTATTTTTGCAAATGAACTGTGATAGAATTATAAAATAATACCATTTCAAGTCTAAGATTTATTGCAGATTTCTTTTGCTTTGAGATAGGTTTAGTGAACTTAATGGAACAATTCAGATTAAACTTTATAGGTTTGATCGTGATAGACAATGCTAAGAGAACAGTAAGTTGCAGTGAAAATTGGCTGAATTGTTTAATAAAAGTTTCTAAAATGTATATGATATATTTATGGCCTTTTAAAAATTAATGGATTTATTTGACAGTTTTCTTTATCCACACATTAAAAATAGTAACTTTAAATTATCTCAGCCCAACTTAACATAGAAAATAAGATAAAAATCAATCTCTTAAATTTTAAAATATTTTTATTTCTGCATCATTTGAAGTGATGGTTAGCTTGCTGAAATATTTCTATGACTATGATTAGAATACTTTGAAGCATACATTTCCAAAATTAATGTAAAATTTAAATTCTATTTAATGTGCTAACTTTTTAGCACAATAGGTGATATAGGTTTGCTTTTCTTAGATGTTGCTGAAGTGAAGGTTGTAATTTAATCTTATTTTTTATTTTTGACATTTTGCAGACAAGAATACAATCTCAGAACATCCACATTATTTTTTAAAAGATCCTACTGTTAACAAGTGAAGAAATAAGATATTCTAAATCAAAATTAGTATTCTCTCTTCCATTTGTTTCCAGAAACAATGGAAACTTCCTTTTTCCAAATAATCATAATTATTGTTTTTTTAAGGATTTATTTTTTATATATTAATGCATAAAAGAACCGAGGTGTAGGCCAGAGGTGTGGATGGTAGTTGTGGTGAGAGGATTCACTAGAGACAGAGTGGGGAGCAGAAAAGGCAGAGCTACTGAAATACACTGCTGAAGGCCAAGAAGGAGTGGTCTGCTGTGCCATGTGGGTTAAATCCCTGGCTGGGGATGGAACCCATGCTGAAGTGGCTGGAGATAGCTTGATAGCACTTAGAAAGGTGGTGGTACAGGGGTTAAGTATGTTATTTCACTTATTATTCTTAATTAGAAAATTATTTCCAGTTTAACTTTGCCTAGTCAAAAAACAGACAGTGCTGTCCCATGTATACATCTCATATTTGTTTTTAAGGGTGCATAGTCTGTATTTATATTTGCTTATTTAACAGAATAATTATATGTGACTACAGGTGATGTAGGTATTATTTTTCATTTCATTGAGGAAACTAAGGCATGAAAGGTGACATTCTTGCACAAGGTCACATAGATATTATTTAATAGAGTTGGCATTTGAATCTAGCCAAACTGAGTGGACATTAAATCCCCTTAATTATTAGATTACACAGGTATAAACTGCTAATCAGTCCCTCAAAGTAGTCTTCACATAAACAGTCACACCTGACTATGTTCTCAGATGGAGGAGGAAGATGATTAACAAACATCATGAACAGTGTCCTCAAAACTTTCTCCACTGTGTGTTGTGACCATTCAAACATGTCCACACTGACTGTGTTGTAATGCTAGAGATAAGTCCAAAGAGTCTTTTATTTCTTAAAAACTTTCATGATTTATACATCATTAATGATATACTTTTCCCATTATTTTTTCTTTCCTTCCCTGAGGATTACAAATATTTGTACCAAGTGTTCACTTTGTCTGTTTTCTACATATATCACTTTGTTTCCAGATGTTTATTTTACCTATTCATCTTTTGCTCTCTAGCTTTTGTGTCTGTATTGCTTGGGGACAAAGTTAGGCTTTAAAATGGGTTTTCATATTTATTACTTTAGGTGCGGCAGACCTCTCCTGCCTCTCCCGCTGCTCCCCTCAGCAGTGTATTTCTGATCTGCCTGTTCTGCTCCCCACCCTGTCTCTGGTGAACCCTCTCACTGCCCCACGCCTCTGGCCTGTACCCCAGCTTGTATGTATAAATAAATAAATCTTTAAAAATATATATATATATATTTATTACTTCTACTAGTTCTTGTATATCTTGTTTATTAACTGGAACATAAGGTATTTCACGAATTTAAATCTCCCAACTTTCATTTTGGGACAATTAAATTTTAATAAAACAAATAATGAATTACATTATAATTTAGTAGAAAACATTTCAACATCTTCTATTTTGGAAAGTTAATGTATCCTAAGCTAGATAATGTTTAAAAATTTTGATTCTTTTTTTATATAACTAAGAATCAAATTCTTCAAATTTTTATATGAACAGTTAATTTGGAGACTCTGTTAAGGAAAGGTAAAAAAGAACAATATATTCATTTTTGTTTATCATTTTTATGACATATACCAACTATAAATTCTTGGTGCTTTTTCTGGGTTTATATTGTTCAAACAAATATTTTGTTTCATTTTCATACAAAATTAATTGATGAATGAATTAGTATATTTACGTACTCAAAACCATGCTTCTTCTATTCCCAGCTTGCTTTTCATCACTTTCACATATGCATTTAATTTTAGTCCTTCCTCATTAACAACATATCACTCTAAATTTATAATGAAATGTATGTTGTCTATTACTTCATTCAATTTGTCATCAAGCTTCTGGTATTCTGATGAGCACAAGTGTTGCATTTAAGGTGGTGATTTTTAAAGGAAAAAAGAAAATGTATAAAAATTATTTTAGGGTTCTGACCTGGAAATTTGTTGATTTTTTCTGTTATTTTCAACAGTACTATTTTTTTTCACTAAGTTAGCATGCAATAAAAGTATCAACTCATTCAATCTGAAGTTCAGAACCATTAATATTATTTAAATAATTAATGCTTATAACATTGAAATTTCAAAAATATTCAAATAATGCGACCTATACATCTTAATACAGAAAGAGAACAATTAAGCTTGCATTTGTGTAGAGGGTTTTAAATTATTATGTGCAAGACTTAAAAAGAAAAAAAATATGTCATATGTAGAAGTAAATGGCAGAATTAATAAGTTACATTAGAAAAATAAAATAATAAATCTCAAGATTAAGAATGTCCACGGCCTTTTAGTACAAACACCCTACTAATTAGATCTCTGAATACTGATCGTACTGAGTAACTCGTCACCTTTCCCCCCAACTTTTCCTCCACCAGTTTTCAAATAAATGGTTCACAGAGCAATCTGTTAAAACGGCATTGAATAAGACTCAGACCTACAGAGACTATCAAGAACCAAAGCTTAGAAATTTGCCTCCAGAGTCACTTGTTAATGAGCAAACTCACTAGAAAATATCCTTCACTAGATGAAGACTTTCAGTGAAATGATCCGCCAGAAAATTCTCATTCTCTTTTCCTGATACTATCCACATAACCCCTGGTTTATTTCTTTTGTAACAAATATTTAGAATTGTGCAGAAATAGTCTTCAATTGAAAATGCCTTTAAAAACCTGAACTAGTCATTTTTCAAAATGGGATATAGACTAGGTTGGGCTGGATTATTTAGTCAAATTATCAAACCTACCAGGCTGACAAACCATAAAACATAATTTTACATGAATATGCAGTAATATCAACTGTTGCAGGAAAACCTTACTAAAGACATTTCTAACCAACTCCTATGGAAGATGCATCCTATAAAATTTTGCCATAAATCCCTTGTATTATTAAATATTCCAAGTTAATCTACTAAAAATTAGTCTCCCCAGTGACCTATTTTATCTGAATTCATTGCTACTTGAACTATTTATGCAAAAATCTTAAGTTTCTGACCTACGTCTATTTTTTAAATCATTTTATGTTTTGAAGTAAAAATTGCAATTATATGGTCTATACATAAAGTATCTGCAACAAATAACTTCACTATTTAAATAATTTAGCTGATTTCCAGAATCAATAGTTCAAGGACACATTTTTTTCCTTTTTCATAATATAGTCATTGCCTATGTAAATTGTTTGAAATATGCTTCTCTCAGAAAAATGTTTCAGTAAGATTTTTTAAATATGCTTTTTAGATGGAATTATGATTTTAGAATGTTTTATGAATATCAAATACCTAATTTACTGAACATAAATGCAGAGGTGCACAGTCTTTTTAGAATTACCCCAAAATACATGAACTAAATATAAAGTTTGTGGTTACAGAAAAATTACTTTGAAAGAGAAGTCTTCAGAATCACAGTTGTTACCAAGAGAGCACATCAAACCAGTGCTTCACTCCAAATCAACTCCTCTAATATTTCTACAACTATTTTCATTTAAGGAAAATGGGGACTAAGAATTCCATATTCCCAGTATGATTACATCTTAATTCTTAGCTCAAAATAAATGTTGTTACTACTAAGTAATTAGATAGATGATAACATGGATGGATGGATGGATGGATGGATGGATGGATGGATGGATGGATGGATGGAAATTTTTTAAACTTAGGGTAATATGCCCAGAAGTGGAAATTAGAGATATTTTGCAGGGATTTGTGAGTAAAATGCAGGAAAACATAAAGTCATATTAATTCTGATATAGGACCACTCTTATTGAAACAGTTGTATATCATGAGTAGATCTGATCTTTGAAGAATATAAGCAGTTAAGCAAGATGTCAGTAATTTAGACAGGAAAATCTGAACAGGACTTGAGGGCTACAGAGGCACTTGGCAATAAATACTGCTGGATATGGCCTATTGATAAGTCTGTTCCCACAAACTTTTAGGTTGCTTTTCTATATTGCAAAAGCAGAAAGCTAAAGTATTTATTTCCTAGATTTCCTTTTACATATTGGATTTACAATAACATATCAATTAGATATGTTTATTTGAGTAGTTTGAAGGGAAAAAAATTATGCAGGAATCAACTTTCTGCTGATTTTTGTTGTTTTGTTGTTTGTTGCACACTGTTGTTATAGAGCAAAGACATTGTGAAGATGTGACTTTAATTAAAAGCCCTGTTTCAGATTCCAATTTCAACCTCACTGGTATTAAGTAGAATTTTAGGGTAGCAGTCAAATCCTGATTCGTTAAACTGTGTTGAGCTCTGTGGCTGGTGATGGCTTACCGATTTTTTTCCTTAATCCACAGATGCTTTCTTACTCTTCTATGATATATACATTTGCTGAACTGAATAACATTGTTAATAACTAAGTAGAAAAACTATTTTGTTGATTAAAGGACAGAATTGCTTTAATAGTTATCCAGAAAACTTAGCACAAATCCACTCACTTAAACGAAAGTTATTAAACCTTTATTCTCAGTCTTAATACCAACAAGAAATTTATGAAAGAAAAAAATATTTAAATCATTTTTCAGTCTTTCATTAATTCAGATACTAAAACTATATTGAGATATAAAACATATGCTTCCCTTGCTTGTCCTACTAATATTTAATTGGGTCATACTGAAGACATTTTTTAAGGTAACATTGATTTACAATACTGTATTTGATTTAGGTGAATAAATTAATACTCTTCAGATGTACTTAATCACATTATATCCAACACCAAAGCACCACAGTCCTCCAACTACTCCATTGATCATCTTATCCCCAACCCCCTTATTTTTTTTTCAACCATTCCCTTCCTTCTGTGGTAGTCTCAGTGTTACAGTCAAATTTCTAGAGTTTGTTTTCCTTTGAGTGACCCTTTGTTTTGCTTCTTTATATTTCATATGTAAGTGAAGCCATGTGATATGTATTATATTTTTCTCCTCACTCATTTCATTTAGCATTAACCCCTGAGGTTCTAGCCATGCTATTGCAAATGGTAAGAGTTTATTTTTTTTATTACTGAGTAGTATTCCATTGCAGAAATATTTCACATTTTCTTAATACATTCATCTGTTATTGGGCATCTAGGATGTTTCCATGACTTGGCTATTGTAAATAATGCTGCAGTGAACATAGGCATGTATAAATCCCTTTTTATTAGTGTTTACGCATCCTTTGGATAAATAACAAGTACTATAATTACTGGACAATATAGTATATCTATTTTAATGTTTTGAGGCATCTCCATGTTGCTTCATAGGTGCTAACCAGTCTACATTTCCACCTACAGTGTTATAAGAGCTAAAGAAATCTTTTAAACAGCAGTTACAAAAATTATTTTATTTAATCAAAAAAATACGTGACTGGACATCCCTGGTGGCGCAAAGGGTTAAGTGCAGCACTGTGGAGCTGTGGGGAGCTGTCAGCAGCTGCAGCTCAAGTTTGACGCCCAGTCAGGGAGATTCCCACATGGCACAGCAGACCTCACCTGCCTTGCCTGCTGCTCCCCTCAGCAGTGTATTTCAGTGGAGCTGCCTGTTCTGCTCCCCACTATGTCTCTGGTGAGCCCTCTCACCGCCCCACACCTCTGGCCTGCACCCTAGCTTGTATGCATAAATAAGTAATCTTTGGGGAAAAAAAAGGACAAAAAAAGATACCTGACTAAGAGAGGGAAAAGCTTGAGCTCTTATAGTTTTGCAGTCATTAACTAGAGAAAAGTGCTTCATTAAATCCCCTTGGGACATTTTAAAATAAATTAAAAATCAGAGGTTACATAAACTATCTCTACAGCTACCTCTAGATATAAAATACCAGCCTCTCTTCTGGCTACACTGTTCCAAGAAGGAATATTTAAAGAGTATATTTAAAATAAACTATTATATTACAAAAGGGAAATGTTAAATGACTATTTATTAGTTAAATATGTAGAAAATATAAGAAGAAATAAGGCACTTCTCAAAGAAAAACCCATAATTTAATACAGATATTTTAACATAATGCCACACATTATCAGCAAGTATTATATAAGGTTCTTCTCTACACTTCCCTCCCCTCCCCCCCCACTTTGCTTTCTAGCCTCACACTGGTCTTGTAGTCCTCTAGAACAAATGCTTGTGAATATCTTCTTAACCCTTAAAAATATATTAATTTATAAAGTTTGAGTGCTTATTTCTTGCTCTTAAAAAAAGTAAAAATATCTGATAGTCATTATTTTCAAGGATTAATTTTTAGAGAAACCAAAAGTAAGGAAATTTTGACTATCTGAAAATATATTTGTGATAGCAAATTATCGCCAGAACACTTACTTTTATTGAGATATATGGTTTCAATTTATTAATGTTTTTAAGGCTGAAGTTGCTTAGATGTTGGAAGATAGCCATGACAATATTTTGGAATGTCATAATTCTACCTGAAATGCCAGTAACTTTCTTGAACTTATTGCAGACATGAAAAGGAAAAAAAAAAGTCTATGAGAGCATTAGATAAATTTTATTATAAAGTTTAATTTGTTTCATCTCCCAAATTTTACTCAGTACCTTAAATTGATTCTCTGATGTAAATGGGTTTCCAGTGTGTGGTAAGATGTATTACTTAAGGTATATCATGACATTTTCCATAAACTAGGTTGTAGACAAATTCTTCATGAAGAGAAAATTTTAAAATTTCAGGCATATTTTTAAATATCTGGAATTTGAGAAAAACAGTTCTTTAAATATATTTTACTCTGGGCAATCCATTTAGACATCTGCCTAAGTCTACTAGTCAGGGCATCTAATATAACTGATTAATGTAATAAATTGACCAGCCGTGTGACTGCAATAACCAAATAATACAATCCATTTAATGTGAAATATGTGCAATTTAACTGCCGTGTAATTCATCGTTCCATTATTTGTCCCAGCCCTGAGAACCCGCTGACCTTCTCTGCTCATCAAATTATCATACTCAACAACCAAATAGGCTGGATACATCATGCTCACCAAAGGTTCCAGTACATAAATATGCCGTCAGCACAAATAAATACATACAAATAGTTATAACAGATGAATCCAGCTTTTCCTAAAGCTTTCTACACTGGAAATTAGGGAATTTTCAAAGAAATATGAAAACAAGTCATAGGTTAATGATTCAGAGTTAATAATGTTATTTGTGCAAAGATTGTTTACATAGTATGGTATTTTTGAATATTGGGAAGCAAAAAGAATTGCCAAGACAAGGAAAGTTTAGGTATACAAGTAATAATGGATATGAGCACATCAGTAATTGTCTTGTGAGAGGTAAGTTCTCACATACATTCTACAGCAAATTGGACAATGTTTAAGCATTGGCTCTAACATCACATTCTGAATAATTTTATTGCCTTTGGCTCTATAGTAAATATAATTCTGCATAACGGTAAGCTGAGATAAGAAAAATCACTTTCAAAATGCATAAGTAACTATCTAAACATGACGTAAATGATAACTAGGACTGGTATCCAGCTAATTTACACTTAATATTTATTCTTTCCATTATAAAATATTAAGTTTTACATACTTCTGTTGCAAACAACCAAAGTATCTATTTTTACGCACTTACCCATCCTTTGGATATGGGAGTTGGTTTTGTTTAAGAGCTTTTATTTTAGGCCTCTGCAGCACCATTATTTTCCAGACCTAAGTCACACATAACCCCCCAGCCCAAGATAATTTGATCAGCAGATTTATTAAGAACACATTAGGGGGTATGGTGATTCAGAACCAAACATGTTTGTTGATTGTATAATATTTGTCAAGTAAGGTATGATCATGAGAATGTTTAGCTTTTTAGCAAAGCATGATAGTTCATGAGAGACTGGAATATTCTAGAAGGACATAACTTGGAATAAATGGACCCTAACATAAACATCTGAAATCTAAATGGAACAGTTGCTAAGTAGTTTCAGTCACACCCTCAAGTGGGTCTAGAGCACTTATCCAACCAAAATTGATCCTATCAATTAATAGGGGATCCAAGTTGGGTAGTGGAGGACTTAGTAAAAGGTAACAGAGTTAGAACTACACCTGGAATAGTGAAAACAGTCAAACTAGCTAGAAGCTATACATTTATCAGAAGAAATGCAGTATTTTGAATTTTGACTGCCTTCTATTTTTAAAGAAGCATTTTTATTGAGGTATCATGGATTAGAATACAATATAAGCTTCCATATTTGCACCATCACATCTTCATGGTTCAGAACTGGAGTCCTGGTAGTCATAGACTTCCATAAATCTCCAGCAACATCATTGACTCTATCTTTTTATAGTTTTAAATTCCTTTTTTGAAGATTTCTTTATGCATAGAAGAATGGGATGTAGGCCCGAGATGTGGGGGTGAGAGGATTCACTAGAAATAGAATGGAGAGCAGAACAGCCAGATCTACTGAAATACACTGCTGAAGGGAGCAGTGGGTGAGACAGGAGAGGTCTGCTGTACCATATGTGGGTCAGCTCCCTAGCTTGGGATTGAACTCATGCTGTAGAGGTGACAGTGCTGAAAATTAACCCCTAGGCCCAGTGGATTGAGATCTTCTTCCTAACATTGTCTAGTAATTTTTTTAACAGACACAGTATTTCTTTACTCAGTATGTTCCTGTCTCACATGAAAGGCGTTAATGAAGGATAAGTTGTTCAGACTTATCTTGTATTGAAGCAATCATCTCCTACTTTTTTTGCTTATTCTTCCAAGGTAGAGAGATGGTTAAGAGTATAATTGTACAGTGTTTCCAAAGACCCAGAGTGAATAAATTAAATTTTTAAGCATAAAGAAGACATAGACTTTTTTTTTAATTCCCAAAGGATGCAAGAAGTAGCCTTCCCACTCCCAAGAGAGACCTAGCAGTTAACTACAGTGCTCATGAATTACTTAAATAAAAAAGTTTTCCTTAGTAACTGAAGTTAAGTCCTAGCAACATGCATATTTACAAGCAGATCCTGAACAAAAACATTCTCAGGCATTCACTTTTTCCTAAGTGTGGTTACAATACCCCTGGATTAATACAGATTCAGCCCAGTTTAAGAAGTAAATGGTGATAATACCAGATAAAACAAAATATCTAAAAGGAGTATAAATCCTTTAGGCATAGATTCCATGATTGCATGAAATGTTACTGGCATATCAACCTTCAATAAGCATTAAAAACATTGAAAAAAATAGTCTCATTACAGTTCATTTTATTCCTATAAGTCAGATCTGCCAGTAGTTTTTAAAAACTAGCTAGAGGGCCTCCCTGGTGGCGCAGCGGTTGAGCGCTGCACTGTGGAGCTGTCGGCAGCGCGCAATGCGAGTTCGACGCCCAGCCGGGGAGAATCCCACATGGCGCGGCAGCCCTCTCCTGCCTTGCCCGCTGCTCCCCTCAGCAGTGTATTTCTGATCTGCCTGTTCTGCTCCCCACTCTGTCTCTGGTGAACCCTCTCGCCACCCCACGCCTCTGGCCTGTACCCCAGCTTGTATAAATAAATCTTTAAAAAAAAAAAAAAAACTAGCTAGAAACATAAAAAGACATGTCATATATATGTTATATGTTGAACACTGTGGGGAAATATACAGTTACATAAACACTCTTAAACTCTTATTAAAAGACATTTAAATATAAACAAATGTGAACCCTGCATATTACCTTGGGCTTATTTTAGTCATTGGAAAGTTCATGTCTCCCTCCTAAAGAAAAAGCTCAGAAAATCTCGCTACATTTCATGTTGCAGGCTTTCAAATGATTGACTTTAGCAGTTCTAAAATAGCAAATCTAAATTCTTATAAAACCAATTTTTCTTGGGTTCAGGAATGCCCTTGTCATATTCAAATTTTACAATCACAGCACAGCATTCTAGTTTTGTAAATAATCCTCATTTTCCTGAAACTTAACTCAAATTAGCATATGAACCTTCCTTTCTTTCCATAGAGAAAAATACATAACTTTTTTTTAACAACTGAAGGTCACAGAAGCTCTTCTAATTTTAAGTGTGGTCAATTCATATATCAAGTTGATTTAGCTCAAATTTATTCATTTTCAGTTTCTCCTGGCTTCTCCAGAATTTCCCAACTTTGCTGCCAGGTTGGTGCATATATAACATCCAGAGTTACATCTTGTCCCTTGACTTCTAATATGGAATATTCTAATTTTTTCTGGTCTCATTCATTAGGTACTATGGCAACTGTGGCTCGTGTCTGTGGTACAGCAGCCTCAAAGTCACCTATCCTCTCTGAATCTTTCTTGTCTCTAATTATCTTTTTTGAATCTACCTACATTCAGGAACTTTTCTCTTGCTCACCACAGAAAGGTAAATAGGATTCTGCTTGATAGACATCCACTTACCTCTCTTACGTTGGAAGTGAAGCTCAGGATTTAGCTTGCATTTTTCTAAGCTACAGTCAGAGTAGCTAGGCACATAGAAAACAGTATTTAGCCTGATGGAGGAGAAGAGTAGAAAATTTAGGTCAGAGGCATCACAAGACCAGATACAGGAGGTGGGAGAAGAAATGATCAGGAGGCGCAGACCAGAGGTAGGGTATGGAAATTGAGAACCATTGTAGAGAGTAACCTGTCCTTACAAATAAACATAAACACACCCTTGAAGTAATTCATTTAACAATGGATAACAATTCCAAAAAGGAATGAACCCTTCCCCAAAAGAATACTATGTCAGTACAATTTCTCTACTGGCAAAAGAGGGTTTTCCCCAAGACTGCCCCCCCTGTAACTATGCACTATGCCACTATGTGGGCATTTCTTTTCCAAAGCAGCAGCAGCAATTCTTACCCACTTATGTCTGCACAAGAGTCTTATTCCTCCCCTTTTCCCTAATAAACCTGCCCTTGGATATAACTAAACATTTCTGCCTCTTGGGGAAACTCACCATGTGCCACTGAAAGGGGAACTCTGGTGAAACTTTTCTCATAGGTAACCCAGGGACCCTATTTTCTGAACCCAACACCTCTCCACATTGGCATCAAGGCTGTCTAACAGACCTACCACTAACAAGATTGTCTCTTTGAACAAAAATTGTTCAAGGTCCTTAGAGCTCTCTTATTGTCAAGGCCTCCATTTTGACCTGGGTCTTATCCTTGACCTGCCTGGCCACATTTTACAAAGACTCCTGCTCAGTCATCTCCTCCTCCACAAGTCCTTGATAAGTGATCACACTTGATACCTGTTAAAGTTCTTCATCCTGTGCCTTTGTTCTCAGCCTCCCTTTAGCAAGAATCCTGTTAGACCAGTTTAGCAAGAATCTACCTATCCTTGATGTCTCCTCTTAGTAATTTTCCATCTGCTGACCCCCCTCGCACTGCTTCATGGCTATAAATTTCCATTTGTCTTAGCTGTATTTGGAGTTGAGCCAGTTTTTTTCCCTTATTGCAATATGTTAATGCGCTAGTCTTAAATAAAGTCTTAGCATTCTAACAAGCATGAGAATAATTTTTGTTTAACACCGTCCTGCCAAACACCAATCCACAAACCTCAGAGCTGCCTTACTGTGTATTCCTACATCTAAGCCCATTTCTGTCTGTTCTTTTACTTCTTTGTTTAAAACACTTGTCCCTACTCAGAAAGATTGATTGATTTTTTTTTCCCTTCCTTCTCTAATATGGAAAATTGCTCTTACATCATGATCCAAGTCTGTTTTTTCAACTCTTGCTAAAACTGCACTTTCTGACTTGTTTCTTATTTTTTCTTGGATGGTTTTCATTTCTCCCTTTTCTGAGCACATATTGACAGAACAACTCTTAGTGTAAAAGAATTTTAATGGGTTTTGTGTGCATTGTGAAGAAGAGAAAGGAGAATAATTTCCCAATAAAACACCCAAAGTTACCTATCTCATGAGTAAATGCCCAGCCAAATAGGGTTGCCCCTAAGTGGAGCTGCTGAGACCCTAAAGGTTGCCACAAGTCTTCTGTCAGGAAACAATAGAAAGAGCATGAAAGCAACAAGGCAAATCTGGAACGAAAGGAGCAAAACCACATCACAAACCAAGGTAATGGCTGCCACTGACAGCCTCTCCACTCACTAAAGTGTCTCTTTCACGTGCCTCTACATGTCTGTCATCCGCATCTCTCCTCCAAGTACCCCAAGATTCTAGTGCAAACCCAAAGCTGAGAAACAAGTGAGCCATTCTTTCCATATGTCTCTCTTTTGTGTGTCCCTGAGCCCACCTATTGTCTGTGTTTTGTAGCTTTACCGACTGTTCAGCTCTGCTCCTCATTAGGTGGGGCAGGAAACATGCTACCTCCCCTTTCTTGCTGACATGTATCTGTCACTGTAAGGAGTAGTAATATCGTTAATATCACAGTACTAAAGTAAAAAAATAACTGTTTCAGGAAAACACAACTAATTTCCAGACTGCTATTTTTTTAAATTGTAAATAAAGTAAACATAATAAAATATAACAGCCACATAGATAGAAAAGGGTTACCTTTAAATGCTGAGTAATTAACCAATACTTTTAATTGCCTCTTATGCAGACAGCTAGCTAGATGATTAGATAACATATCCATTGAAAAGATGTGATCTTTTATGTCAAGAAGCATAGCAAAGAGAAAGGTGAGTAAGTTCCCTAGTCAATAACCTGCATCACAGAGCCCAAACAAGGGTCACTGATGGATTTTCCAAAGTGATATTCATGTTGGGACTTGAAGTAAGATTTTATTTAAGCAAAGCGAATAGGAAGGACATCACACCCATGATCAACATGGATGATACAGTGACTAGACATTAACCAGAATAGTTGACACAAAGTGGCTACGGGGTTGGTCAGGTCAGTAAAGTTAGGACTGGTGCAAAAGAGAGAGCGCGCCAAAATTTCATTTTATCCATTTTTTTTTAATATAAAAAGTAACATTTAACTATTCACTCAAGAAAAAAATTAAATCTAAAGGGTGTCTATTTTGTTCTGTACAAAGAGCTGTATATAAAATCAAACCCTTGTCCTTGAGGAGCTTGCGTTATGATAAAGGAAGTCAGAAATAAATAAGCACATCTGTACTTTCCTGTTGAGTACTAATAAGTACTATAATGAAAAAATAAAGCAGCTTACAGAGAGACATTTGAAAATGCTATTTTAATTAGGAAGCATTAAAAATATCTTTTAGAAAAACTGACATATACAGACAAACCTGACTAAAGTGAGGATAGCAAAATAATATGAATATTTCAGGAGAGTCTAAAGCTGAGAAAGAATGAAAATGGTCAATTCCCTAAGGTGAGTGAGAACAAGAAAAGTTCAGAATGTAATAAGAAGACCAAGTGGCTAAACAGAGCAAAGACAAGTGAACAAAGAAGAGTAGGAGTGAAAGAATAATGTTTTATTTGATTACATAGTTATTTATACCACTCAAAGCAGCCCAGATAATGTATGGTCTTTCAAGTTAAAGGAAAAGACTGAACTTCCCTGTGTATGCTTTGTGAAACCACTAGTACATATAAGTGTGTTTTCCTTTGATAAGACTCCTTCAAGACTTCATGTTCAGAATGCTCCACTTCTCCTCTGTGGTGGATGAACTGAATGAGACCAAAGTTTTAAACAAGAAAAGGAGTTTGAAGTTATTATAATACTCCATTTCAGAATGCGTGAGCCAAAGCTGTAAGAGAAACAAACTTAATAATTAAAAACAAAGTATTACTCACAGTTTTGCCATTAGCCTTTTGGTATGCATTCAAAATCATATTTTCCAAAGTAACTTTGGTTGGTTCTTTAATTCCCTACATCCTTTAGTATGGTTATATTATTCATATGTGGCCCAGGTGGTTTCTTATATTTCAAGCTTCCTCTTACATACTGCTCGATTTTTTCATACTGACAGAATGTGGCTTTTACCGATGCCAAAATATGTTTTTAGACGGAATGGATGGGTAGAGAGATTAATATACACAAATTTTCCCAAGAAAGTTTCTCTCACATAATATAACTATGATGGGGATTAATAGATGTGATGTCTCCTATTCTTTGAATATCAGAGTATAGCCTCTCAGTGTCCTGTGCATGAGTGTGTGTGTGTGTGTGTGTGTGTGTGTGTGTGTGTGTGTGTGTGTGTGTTTGAGAGAGAGATTAGAGGAGAGGAGAGGAGGGAAGAGGAGATGGGGAGAGTAGAGAAGAAGAAAGAGGAGGGGAGAGAAGGGGAGGAGAGGAGAGGGGAGGGGAAAAGAGGGGAAGAGAGAGAGGGGAAAAGAGACAGAGTGAGCAGGAAGAAGGAAGAGAGAGAGTGTGTGTGCATAAGATGTGGAGGAAGAAGAAAAACTAAGATTCTAGAATTTTAATTTATCCCAGTTTCTAGTTTAGTATCTCTAGGTAATGTCTGCAACCTACTTCCACAAGCATTTAGTTCACCTTTTACATTACATTATTTTATATGTCCTTTCCTAGAGGCACACTCTGAGAAAGTTGATTATTACTAGGTGCTGGCCCAGTTATCCATATAAAACTGCCTAGTGACATTAATAAAATACAATTCTTCTCAAACTAAATTGCAACATTCAACATCTTCATTGGATAGAAAAAAATGTTTCTGATGTAAAATTCTGGCAGATTAAACAAAAGATTAATTTTGCTCCTTCATAGTAAAATATAATCTAACATCTAAAGTTTGTCAAGAGAGTTTGAATTTGGATCCAGGAGGACAAGTATGAAGAAGGTCTGACACTTGCTTTGGGCACAAAATTGAAAGAAAAATAAAAAATTCTCAAAATCTGAGCTAAGTGTAAATGCTCCATTTGCTTTGAGCTGAAATAGGTTTATCAAGCAATACTTGCAGATTCTGCCTGAATTTATAGTTTTGTTATTTTGTTCATTAGGATATATTTTACATTAGATTTTTAAAAATGCATTGAACATTGCATTGAACCCAATTGATTATTGGGTTTTGGTGCATCTTTAAATTATGACCCTGAAGTAAATTCCTCACCCACTTTACTTATTTCACTATATCTTAGTCCTGTTTAGTCTCCTCTTTTCATTTCACCTGAGACAGTAAATGTTGACATTTGTCCTAAGGTATTCCAAAGTATATACAGGTGTGTGTGTGTTTGTGTAAATGAGTACACAAGTAATACTAAAGCAGAATAATATCAACATAAACCAACATAAACAACTTTTTATCCTAAATGATCTAATTCCTGTTAGTGAATCTATCAGCATATCAAATATTTACAAAATATTAAGTCATTTTTTTTATCTAACAACAAAGAGCAAAATCACAGTACCCCAATTCAAATAGAGAGTGTAAAAGAAAATTCATGCGACTTTTGTAACCTAGTTGACAGAAACATATGAGAATTCTATTATAGAAATGAAGACATTAATTATAGATTTCTTGTCAGGAGAGATGAATGCATGTCTATCCCTGATGTAAGAGAGTTCTGCATTAGTCACATTCTTTTATCCTATTAAGCAAGAACTTTCTATTAGTTTTACATTATTAAATATAAAAAGAATGCAAATCCTTGACTGCCCAGATTGCTAAATCTTACTTTAAATACCACACAGATATTTTGAAATCTCAAGTGTCTTATGATTAATATCTGTCTCTGGTGCAGTAAATGAAGAAGTTGATCATAGCCCCTCCTGTTGCAAGTCTTCCAGCTTCCCTCTTCACCATCCAACAAACTTCCTTTATTTTTTTTTAAGATTTATTTTTTATTTATACATACAAGCTGGGGTACAGGCCAGAGGCGCGGGGCGGCGAGAGTGTTCACCAGAGACAGAGTGGGGAGTAGAACAGGCAGATCAGAAATACACTGCTGAGGGGAGCAGTGGGCGAGGCAGGAGAGGTCTGCCGCGCCATGTGGGATCCTCCCTGGCTGGGCATCGAACTCGCTCCACAGTGCAGCGCTTAAGCACTGTGCCACCAGGGAGGCCCCAACAAACTTCCTTTAAAGAAAATTTTATTTATTCTACTAAATCAGTTTCTAACGCATTTAAAGAATGGAAAAAAAATGTCTTTTTATTCTGATCCTTCTGCCTGCCAATCTAATCAAACAACTGAGTAGTTAATTACTCAGAGTTTCCATTCCTATATTCGACCATCGATTTCAATTTAGAAATTAATGAAAACCAAAATGACATTAAAAAAAATTTCCAAAATTATCTCTTTAAAAGAGCAGTTCAATATCAGCATTATATAACACCTGGACATCATAGATGATAGTATAATATAAAGCTCCAAAGGTTGGTCCCTCTACATTGACAATTACTGAACTAACATTAGCTGTTTGGAGCCATTGTTTTGGAACTTTAGAATCTATCTCAATACTTGCAGCATTGGGGGGAATGTTTAATAAAGAAAGACCCATATTTCAATGACATTTGGGTTTTCTTTTGCAAGTACCACCCCTCATTCTCTATCCCTCTGAATACACAGGTCATTACCCTGATGTGATTGCCAGTGCCTAAGTGGGAAATAGGGATTCTCACTTCCCAAATTTACCTTTTGCACTCATGTTGGTAGCTGCTATTGATTGCACACGAACTCCGTAGATGCACTGCATTGATTAAGTAGCTCATATGGATGAAAGGACCACTGGTAAAAGGGAATATAAAGAAATCAATTTTCAATTTTCTTTCTTTTGTATTAAATTCAAACACTTAAGGAAATTTCTACTAGGTTACTGGTTGACAGGGGGGAATAATGGAACAGGGACTGTAGTGTTCATACACAATAGGAGATATAAATAGTCTTTGCAAAAATGTTTTGGAAGTGTCACTGAAAGGAACTGATGACTGTAGGATTAACCTATGTAGTAAAAATAAGAAGCCAGGAGAGAGGAAAGTGCAATGGTGAGATGCTACATCTCAATATTCAAATGTCTAGGGCCTCCCCGGTGGCACAGCGGTTGGGCGCTGCGCTGTGGAGCTGTTGGCAGCAGCGATGCGAGTTCGACGCCCGGCCAGGGAGAATCCCACATGGCATGGCAGACCTCTCCTACCTTGCCCGCTGCTCCCCTCAGCAGTGTATTTCTGATCTGCCTGTTCTGCTCCCCGCTCTGTCTCTGGTGAACCCTCTCGCCGCGCCATGCCTCTGGCCTGTACTCCAGCTTGTATGTATAAAAAAAAAAATTCAAATGTCCGGTGGTCGACAAAAAATATTGCAAGATATTTTTGTTTTGTTTTGTCCAGTTATCAACCAAAAATATTGCAGGATATGAGAGAATGGATAAAATCCAAATGAGAGAAATGATCCATGAAGAAACCAAGATATTGGAATTAATACAGAGACTTTAAATTGACAGCTCAGAGGCGTTCAAAGATCGGAAGGAAACCATGTCAAAAGAAGTTGAGGAAATCAGGAGAGCAATGAATGGACATCAATAGCTTGTCAATAAATAAACAAATATTACAAAAAGAAACCAAATAAAAATTCTGAATCTAAATCATGTAATAGCTTAAATAAAAATTTCATGGAAGGTATTAAAAATAGATGATTGGATCAAGAAGATGTGGTACATATACACAGTGGAATACTATTCATCATGGAAAGAAGATAAACACATGCAATTTGCAGCGACTTGGATGGAATTAGAGGGGATCATACTCAGTGAAATAAGCCAGAAAGAAAGAGAAAAATATCGAATGGTTTCACTTATAACAGGACTAGAAGGAAACCAAATAGGAGTGAGACAATCAGTGGGGGGCTGGGGGGGTGGTGGAGGCGGAGGGAGGGAAGGAAAATCACACAAAATGGAATAGAAAAGAACACAAGGGACCATGGAGATGGATCACAGGTGAATTGGTGGTGGGCTACCCAAGGGGAATACAAAATGTAAAAGACATAAATAACAATAAAAATATATACTAAAAAAATAATAATAACTTGAACAGGCAAAAGATCAAAGCAGAGAAGTCATATGTAAGAAAACTGGACAGCTCTCCTGCCCACCCGTGACTGTGTAGGTACTTCTCTTTCTATTTCTCTTCCTTATAAAACTGTCCTTTTAAAATTAAAAGCAACAACATCAAATAGAATACAACTGATTTCAACTGTTTGAGAAGCAGGAAAAAAAATATGGACACGGGCCTCCCCGGTGGTGCAGCGGTTAAGCGCTGCGCTGTGGAGCTGTCGGCAGCGGCGACGCGAGTTCGATGCCCGGCCAGGGAGAATCCCACATGGTGCGGCAGACCTCTCCTGCCTCGCCTGCTGCTCCCCTCAGCAGTGTATTTCTGATCTGCCTGTTCTGCTCCCCGCTCCGTCTCTGGTGAACCCTCTCGCCGC